>OZ012714.1:36670765-36823742 GCA_963942605.1 Poecilus cupreus
TTTTAAAATTGTTATTTCAAAGTGAAATTGAATTGAAGATCACTAGATACTACCAACCTAAAATTATTTCTAGATTATCTTTTCGGAACGTGCTGGCACAGAACAACTGAAATAGTTTTTATTTTTATTTGTAATAAAAGAAAATTACTACTTTTATTGTACGTGACACAGTTATAAAATTGTACAAGTAAACTATAAAGGCAAACTGCAGGAAAGAGGAAATAAAGTTTTACTTTTTTGCAATTAATTTTTCCCAAACAGAATTGTTGTTAAAATTTCCTGTCGTAAAATAAGTCATATAAAACAATACAACGCAAAACATAAAAAGAAAATTGTCACTAAAATTTCCGTTAAAATAAGCGAGTTGAAATGTTGGTTTCATTCAAACTTACCTACCTACACTGCAGTAGTAACTAATTCCAACATAGTTTTAAATTTTTTATTGGACTTTTAAGTAGTACCAACTGTTTCACTAATATTTGTTTTGATTGAAATGTTAACTAAATTATGAGTACGACTATAAAATAGTACAACTTTTTAACGCAGTTTTAAAATAAATAAAAAGAAATGAAACATAAATTTAATAAGCAGGTCATTAATTATTCTACTTTCAAATTAAGGGGATGTCAGCATCAATCCTCAGCAAGAAATTAATAATTTATCAAACACATCCCCTTACAGATTATCGCTTTAGATTGCATCTTGCGGTTATTCAATTATAAAAGTAGGTAAAATTCTTTTGAATTTTATTTTCTACTGCGCGTGATGTTTGTCTGATTGGGGTCCATTATCGCCCCAATTCCACCAGTAGCGCCAGTTATATTTCCTACGAAGGGCACATAAAAATTGTCCGTATGATAAAAACAACAATAAAATATGATTGGGCGTACTCGAAGTACAACAGTTTTTTTGTAAGGATACAATAAATATAACAGGTAGTTCATAATAAATATACAGATTTGCAACTGAATTTTACAAATATCGGTGAAATATACTACTTTATTAACTGAATAAAAGAAGAGTGACGCACCCAAAATGGGTATGGTGTATTTATGTATTTATTTTACATATTTTTACTGAATGTTTAATTCTGAGATGAAGATTGTTAGAACGAACGCACCTTTTTGTACCAGGCGGTACAACAAACATACCCTAGCGGTGTGTGAGATCGAAGCACGCGGGAAGAGAAGATCTATTATTTATGTATATAAATTATTTTGTAAAACGTTTTGTGTATTTCATTATGATCCAGACATCAGAGTATTGAATTATTGTGCATATATTTTGTTATTATTATGACATTAAAAACGTACCGCATAACTGCGTCTGAACGAGGTTTGTGTTGTATTTTAATGTAACCTAACCTAACAAATATTATGGGAATTAATATTTTTAAACATGAGCAATTGAATTAGACCACTCTTTGATGATTTATGTCTATCCCAAACTGATTTAATTTTGAAAAAGAAATTTCAGAACTCATAGAAAAATTATAAGTCTTTTGGATTAAGTTCAGCAAAAAAAAATTATTTACGTACAACGTTTAACGTTTCGAATTACTGAATGTAATTCTTCATTTAGAGAACAAATATAGGACTATAACGTAAACAAGTGCTCTGGCTACATTATGTGGAAGATAAGAAAATATCTTTGCTAGTTGGTCCTATAGACAAGATAGCAGAAAACTTTTCTTAATTATCTTGATAGTAAACATAATAAAATCAAATTTGCTATGGAGAAAATGGCACTATCCCTTTCCTTGGTGTATATTTGGAATGAAGAATTAACGAAACTACTGAAATACTATAATATTGGAATATACATTCCACTTAGAAAGTTGATAAGAAAATATAAAGAAATAACATTGAATGGCTTGGAAATAAAATGTTCATTATAATACATTAAGAAAATGAGTCTCCTAACTATTATGTATGTGAATTAAAGGGAATTTACAAATAAATCAGTAATACATTGTAAAATATTATTTATCACTTTTAGAAAGGGACTGTGCATAACAACCATTCAACCATTCAACAAACGCATAGCAAAAGTTCTACAAACAAGTGTTAGACAAAGAAGGCTGGCCCTACAACATCTATCTATGTCAGACTGGTTTTCCTCTTTCTTAAAAAAGTTAACATTTCAACATTACTAAATTTTTGTGTATCAGCCAATATATTAGTTCTCTTGTTTATATTATGCACGTGTCTTCCCCCTCCACTAACATCTTTGGGGGCTATGATTTGACGGCTGGTAACCGCACTTCATACGCACAAATATATCACTTACCGAGATCTGCGTAAGCAGAGTGCCATACCCATAGTGGGTAAAAGGCGTGATGATATATTTATTTTTTCTTCCTGCTAAAGAATTACCTATATACAGTAATAATTTTAACAGAATTTAAAGTTTTTTATGATTTAATTTCATGCCCATAACCATAGATTCAAAGAGAAACAATTAATTAAATGGCAACAAATCATTACCTAATGAACCCGAACAGAAGGTGAAAGGCGATTTCCATTTTAAAACAATTTTTAAAAATTACCCCTAGTAATTATCAAAAATAAATCTTAGTGAACAAAGACTGGTCTAAGCTGTCTGCTAAATTAAAAATATCGCAAAATCTCGTTCGTGCATCAGATTCTCTATAAATCATTAGCCCCAGGAGAAAATCTGCTCTCCACCACTGTCAGACTAGTGATAATTTATCACGGCTATGATAGCGCAATAGCAGGGGCGTAACATGCGGGGAATAATGGACGATCAGGCCCACTCAGCTGGCGCGGTTATTATCAACATACGTTGGAGGTAATTTACATGGGCGCACTATGATAAATTTAATGGGGCCGCTAAACTTTCATAATATAATCATAAAATAGAACCAGTACATATTTCAGGCGTAAAGCGCGATAACCATAACATCACGCAGCAAATGCTAAAAATAATCGTTTTTCACATCCATCGTATGTAATTGGCAGATATTTTTACCCCATTTCAGGTTAACAAAGGTGGATAAAATTTGAAAAGCGGAATACTACGAAAATTTGCGGGTCTTTGCCGTTTATGCATACGACACGACATCTATTCGATTCGATGTAATGTTATGTATATATAAAAATAGTTTTTTTTTTACAAAAAAAGTCATTTCACATTATAAATGTTTAGTTTTCGAGATATAATTTTTCCAAAAAAATGGTGAGAGAGTTGGGCCTCGTCAACAGAAGAGACGCTATAAATTGCGGAATAAACACGCAACACGCCTTATAAAAGAAGAAGAAGACGAATTTTTCCAATACAAGTATCAAATTTTAAAACCCAATGTACGTCAGAGCTACGTCATTTATTTACGACCAATAATATTAATGTAACTCTAGAGAGGATATTTGAAACAATGTTTGTTTTGATTTCATCTGGAACTTAAAATCACGTAAATACATTTCTCGAATATACAAATGTCGAAAATTAAATTCAGAGTTTGTACATTTATTGAAAATACTATTGTCGAATGTTGGAAATATTACAAATGATGAATGTTACAAATATCGACAATGCATTTGTCAAATCGCTTGAATATTACAAACTTCGAAAATATATTTCTCAGATATTATAAATGTCGAATGTTACAAATCTCGAAAATACATTTTACGAAATCGAACAATACCAAAAGTCCTATTGTAATCATTGCTCACTAGATGAAACTACGACATTTGGTATTGTTCGCTTTCGATAAATGTATTTTCCAGATTTGTAACATTTGACATTTATAACATTCGAGAAATGTATTTTCGAGGTTTGTAATATCCAAGCGATTCGATAAATGTTTTTTCGAGAATTATAATATATCCAAAATAAGACATTTGTATTTTCGATAAGAACACAAACTCTGAATTTGTATTTCGACAATTGTATATTTCGAGGAATGTATTTTCGTGATTTGTATGTCCGTGAAAAGTTTTTTCGAGAAATGTGTTGTTACCTATTTCATCAACTGTTTTATCATTTCTTGACAGCAACAGGTGACTAGACAACATTGCAATATTTAACAACCATATTACCTATATTATATGTATATGTTAGTAATTGTTTCATATTTGGATTCTGTACATACCAATATTTTTAGGTCAGAGCACCGGCGTTTGACGTGAATGTGTGAGTGAAAAGTATCATTGAATGTGTAGAAATTAATGACGTCGCGAATAATGAATGAAAAGAGTTCAATTTTCTTTTTGCAATATTCATAAAATGAGCCAAATTTGGTATTTACGCAAAACAATATACAACTTCTTTTTAAATGATCTTATTACTCCTCAAATATTTTTATTTATCAGGTATTTTGTTTCTTGTTGCCATGGTTTCAAATGTGAACATGAAAGCGACTCATTCGGCTCAATCCTCTAACGAAATTGTAATCGTAGCAACTTGCTAATGGTGACAAAATCACAGCAAAACTTCTTGTTTAATGGAGAATATTTAATTAACTGTTACCAAACTTTCTTAGAGATTTGGCCCAATTGTCCTAAAAGAGAACTATTTTTCAAATAATACATGTTTTCATGGATTGTAAAAAAATGTTTTGTCCTACGAAAATCTAATGACACATTTCATATTACATCCCTCAGCATTCGGGATGTAATATGCCTATATCTTCCCTTATGACGCAACTATAGCCCTATTTTTTTTATATTTAATTGAACGTTTAACTGTTAAATTTCAATCAGGTCTCTAAATTAATTTAGATAAATATGTCCACATAAACCTTCTTGTGGTGGTTTGTTAGTGATATTAGCTCGACGCCTATGGGCCTATGGTGATTTGCATTTCACTAGGGTATTGCACCCTGGTCGATCATGAACCCCGAGGTCGGTGGAGCTGGTAGCTATGCTAACCTGTGGAATGCGACGACAATCAATCTTCACAAGGAAGAGGTCTTATATTTAGCTGACTTTTGACTTTTCGATTAATTGGAGAGAGGAGAGTTTAATGTGAGACGGCAGATAGTGGTAAATTTAGAGGTTAACTTAAGGGACATATTTAAATTTTATTGATTTTACGAAAATAGGTGACATTGGGTGTGCGTTGTGATAAGATGGGTAAGTTATGTCACGCGTAAAAATAGGAATAGAAATTGCTGAATTACGAGAAGACGCTATTTTTAAATTTAATTAATTAGAACGGATAAAAGTACGTCCTTTGGAAATTCTTAAGCTCTTTGTAGGCGAAATAATAATAATTAAATTGAACAAATCTAATTAAATACAAGAAAAGCACGTGAAATCAAGTACCAGATTATTTTACGAAATAAATAAATATTTCTAAAAGGTACAGATGAACCAAGACGATTAATTTCTGGACGCTTTTATCAAAACTCGTTCATGACGTATTCTTACATTCATTGCTGAATATATTGGTATAGGACTATTCTTAAAAGATTATTAATTCTAGTAATATATAGTAAATGTAATTTAGTACATATTTTTTGTGGTAATGAAATATTTAAAAGTAATAAACTATATATTTTAACAGTACAAAAGCAGTTCGTGGTATATTGAATTATAATTTATAATAACTTATTATATATATTATTTAAACTAATTTCCTATATCGCATTTAATTTCAAGGTCGCAACAAACAATAAAGTTTGACATTTTTACAACTAGACAATTTGACAATATCACAAAAATATCCCTCAGGACTGTTACATAAATATGAACTTTGTAGCACTGTTTTTGACAAAACTGCACAATAGCATATTAAAGAACGAGTTTTATATGACAGGTCTTTGAAAAGAATACTTTATAGTATATTTAATATTGCATTTTTTATACACAAATTAAAATAAACACTGCTATGTTAAACTGAATTGAATAAATGAAAAAAACTTTTAGTACTCATAATTTAATTGTTTATGTCATTCTTTTGTTTCCTAACGAATAATTCGAAACGTTTAATTTTAATAAACTTACATCCAAAAGTAATTATTTTTAAATTGAGTTATATATCATCATCATCCCGCCTTTTACCCATTATGGGTGTGGCACTCTGCTTACGCAGATCTCGGTAAGTCGGCAGTGGGATTCGAACTGAGGATCTCACGATCCACAGTCCGACACGTTACCACGGAGCTATTTAGAGAAATTTGTATGTATAATAGTTGGTAACACTGGATTGATATTTATTTAATACTTTGAAAGTTCATGCCAATTCTGATTTATGAGTATAATTTTAAGAGAAAAATTTAAGTAAATGTCATCTTGTACCAACCTTCTAAAACAAAAAAAACTGTGTATGGAAATGAAGACTTTTCCGATATGTATTTGGCTGTCGTAATAACTTTGTTATGAACGCAAAATATAAAAGAAATCATATAGAAAAACAAAATTTGTTTCCATTTCTTTTTTATGCGTACAAAGATGGTAAGCGGACTAACTACTTGGGTTATATTTCGCTTCATGAGTGGATGATTGTCAATATACGTATGTAAACACAAACAAGTATGTAGTTCAGTGGAATTCAAACCCACGACCTCTGGTGTGCTACGCTAGTTCACATTTTATTATAGATACAATTATGTTCAAGATATTCGATTATAATAGATTATTTTTCACATTTTCTAATATTATTTCCAAATTTTAAATTTAGTTCACCTGTCACCTGGGGCTGATCCCTTGGATCATTTGTAAGTAATTATAAGAAGCACTTTTGAACATACGCACCTACTTAATAATACTTGCATGTTTACATATGTATGATTTAAAACTAATAAATAAAACATGATAAAGATTTTCCTATCACCTTCCTTAAAAATTGAATTCAGTATTCAGGATATTTCAATTCTACATGATAATATTAAATATTTTAAATGTTTTCCGCATATTTCTATACCACCTAAATCGTCGTCTGCATCGAAACAATATTCTAAAGGAATGCGTAATAACTCAGTCAGTGCTCACATTATACTTGTTGCTTGTAGCCAAGTACTAAACAAGTATCTGGCTCGGTCGCCTGTACCCGATTAGGGCCGTTGTACATACGTCCATGTCGCCGTTGTTTGCGCGTCCACGACCTACATTGATCGCAATATTGCTACATCGTCCATAGTACACAACCCTACCCAGTGCCGACGCGAGTGCCTATACTAGCCAAGGTGTAGCTATACACGGTACAGGGCCACGCTAAATTACCCTTAAAAGGGAGTGCTCACAGTGTGCTCAACTGTTGATAACTTAATATATCGATTTATTTTGTTTTCGTTCAACTCCCGTAATTTTACACTTAAATACCGAACTTTGATTATCTGGTCTAATTTACTCCTTGTTATTCACTTAAGGGAGGGTCTATAATTATTGTAGTTAACATCGTATGAGATTATGGGTTATTTTTAGTTTGTTTGTAAGTTGTCATTTTTACCTCTCGCATTTACAGTCTGGAACTAATTTTTTGGAAAGAAATTCTCAACCACATCAATTTTTATCTTAAATGACACATATATTTTTGTGTAATTGTTACTTTTAGACTGTATTTTGTTTTTGTGTAATGGTTACTTAATTTTATTGTACAATTAGGATAATTTTGGCAGATATATTGACGTACTATAGTAAATTTGGACGTAACATGAAACAAAATTTGCAAGAAGAATTAACTAATTAATTCCGATGACGAAATTGAAGACAAAACATATAATTTTGAGTGTTATTTACGATAACTTCACTTCTCGAGGTTGGCAACACTGACTGTCAGTTTCAATTGACAACTGACAGATGTATAAACTACCTATATTGAATTTTTTTTTTCGAATTTTAGATTTCAAATAAAACTTAATATGTACTTCGGCACTGAAGTTCATTTTTATCACTCACATGGTTTATTTTCCTCGGGCCTACGGACCTCGGCAACTAAATTCCATATTCATGATAAAAAATTTAACTTGCCTTGATACAAAAATAACTATTTATTATTCCATATAATCTTTGTTTTAATTCACGTTTATACAGCACGTTATAATATCTTTTCTATCAATGTACTATTTTTTTTTATATCAATTTTTCGGATTATTTATGCTCAAAAAACAGAAAAAAGTTTCAAATATAGCTAATATTATTTTACCTCTTTTGAGACATGCCTAAAATACCTAAAGGTCTTCAAGTAAATTACCACTTCCGGTTAGTGGCCAACTACCAAAATCAAACAGTTGGTGTATACAATATACATAGGTATCAAAAGTTTAGTAGTTTTTGAGAAACCGTAACTCGAAAGATCCACACAGACAGACAGACATACAGACACATAGACTGACAACATTCTAGTTGTAAATATGAAATTTGAAAACGATATTGTCATTAGAATCTGATGTGGGCACCACATAACTTTCCGAAATGTTAATTTCCAAACGGTACAAAATGTAGAAAAAAGTTACAAACATATATATTAAAAATAGGCAGGTTAGGTAGTTTAGGCAGGTTATATTTTTCTTTTGTTACTAACATTACTCTATGTGGGCGGAGTTCATCAACTGACTTTTCACAACACTCCATTAAAAATAAATGAAATAAAAATGACTTTTTCTGTAATAGTATCTGAGCTTCATTGAAATCACACAATAGAAATAAATTTAAACTTGAAAACAAAGAATAAAAATAATAAATCTCAATTCTTCTTTCACTTCATTCAGCTGTAAAGTAAACACCCGCAAAAGCTTTCCAATAATTGGCAAGATTTAGAAGAAATTTTCATCAACCATAAACACTGCCATTAATATCGCAAACCATTTATACGGTTAACCGATATAGCGTTCGCTAAAACCACGGCTATTCGTTTAATTTCGGCTCTTTGTTTGATGGTTTGAAATCGGGGGCTTATAAGAAGAAAGCTCTCTAACCAACTCGAGGAAATAATCGATTTCGGGGAACATAAGTGTTTGTGGGACTCTGCTGTGTTTATTACCCTTTATTCTTTAGTTCTACGTTTTGCCACGCCTAGCGAAACAGCGCTGTGATAAGAAAACAAACACTTGAATGAAATGAGCGTCAAAGAAAAATGACGAAAATATTTTGATATATTGGTTTCATTTCGAATAAAGTAAACATATTTGTTTCCAGAACAGATAAATGGACCAATTTTCTTTATTGTTCATTTTGTATACTTTAGTGATATTAGAATTTTTTTAGCTCGCCGCGTGATAAACTGGTAAACTTACATATATATTTCGAAACGATGAATTTAAAATTTTACAGAACTTAAATTCATAAATCATTTCTTTGATTACTATGAGTACTTAAAATTTTTTCAATTTTCTATTTGTTATTCCTATTAAATGAGGCCCTTTTCCCTTGTTATTTTTTTTAACATTTTTCTCTAAAGTCATTAGTTTGCACAAAAAAGCGCTGGTTGTTTTAAAGGAAACACCCAGTTTTGAAAAATAGACATCGAATGACAAAATGTTTCGGACAAAAAATTGAAGATTTTGAAGAAATATAATTCTGTAATTTTTTGCCTTAAACCCCCAAGAAAGCGGAGAAGGGGGACAATTTCAAAATTTTAAACGGAAACCCTCAATCTAAAACTGAAATATTAAGAAACATAATTTTTATTGCAGATTGAGATAAAACGTCAAAAGTTAAGATTGTTCTAGGTAAATCTATAAATTTTCTTGCGCACGATCCGAATCTGTAATATAAAATTTGAGTTTCCGATTAGGATTTTAGAGTTGGCCCCTCTTCCTTCCTTTTTAACAGAAGCAAATATCTTTCTCCTAACCCTCAAACTTTAGTCCAAAACATTCTGTTATTAGATGTCTATTTTTCGAGGTATTACTCTATTAGAATTAAAATGGGACAACTCATTTAAAATAATGTTTATTTAACACTAGTAGGAAAGGCCCAAATTAGAACTACTTTAGTGCTAGTTTTGAACTTGTACTTGTAATACAATATACTATTTCAAACTCACAGGTATGTGAAAGTTTTCTATTTTCTCAATCACTTTTTGTGTTTATAAAAAAAAACCACAATAAATTCATTATTGTATATAGTTTATATAGTTTATAAATCAGTAGAATTGTTATGTGTTATAACAATTAAAAGATATGAAAATTATCTATGTATATAAATGTCATTCTAAATTAATTATTGTGGGTAACACGGTTTAATTATAATCGGTAACCGCACAACGAGATAAATAAATATAAAAACAAATTAATACATTTCATTGTCCTGACTGATTAATATTGAATAAATAAACAATAACTGAAATACCTGTGGTGAAATCATGAAACACCTGTACAATTTATATTGAAAAAACACAACTAGAGAATTCCCCATCGTATGCTGCATTAGCTGGAATGTTGGCATATGAAAGAGTAATATGAGATTATAAATTCTATTATAGTTGGAAATTACTTCCGAGAACAATAATAATCTTAAATGCGATGTACAAACTTACAAAGTCTACAGTCTACACAAATGTAGTCTTACGAGTTGTGATTTTGACAGTTGTCTCAAAGTTGTACAACCCACATATTAGTATTAGGAACTTGGGCGGTTGAACGTCATCGGATTTATATTAAATATTAAGTTTGTGTCACGAAATGAATAGGTTCCCGTAGCTTGTGTATGAATATAGCTGTGAACGTAGTTAACTTAGATTTTAGAATTAATGTGGGTAAAAATATGACTAGGAAAAAATACATTATAAGGAATATTATTGCTTTGGGTGTTTTAAGAGAAGTGGTTTAGTCTCTGATTTAGCTCTTTACAATCTTCTAAAATTATTTTGTAAAACACATTTTAAATAAATGTGGTACATAATATATTTCTCTGTAACTTCTATTCGTAGCATTATTTTTATAAAATAATTTTGGAACTTTGTACAATGCTAAAACCGAGGCTAAAACACTTCCTTTAAAATATCCAAAAACAGATCTCATGGTACCAGCCATATTGTTATAAATTTAATGACAGTAAAACAAAATCTGTAAATCTATTTTTATCTATTACGTTACATGGGTAATTATCATAGGTATAATATATTGTACAAGAAACATGGAATGGTACTCATTTCCTACGAATAAGAAATGGATATTCCATGCGAGTTGTGCATTATACTTTTTCTACGACCACGATATTATTTCCTAATTTATTTAATTTTAATAATAAATTTGTCTCACTTTCACCATTCCAATATTTGACAATACTAAATAAGTATTCTAGCAATGGCACCTGTACTGAAATTAACTGACCTGTATTGAAATACTCACAAAACAAATTCATTTCGCACGATGCTTGCAATGTACCTCATATCCCTAGCAACAACAAACATACAAGGAACAAATTTCTGAGTGGTTGTAGAAAATAGTACATTATATAACTAGTGCTGAAAGTTGGATATTTCACACGAGTGTGTAATACCCTTTCAGCACGATACTTTTCCGACACCCACAAGTAAGGGTAAAAATCAATATAAAATTTACATAAAAATATTAAAACTGATTATATAAACATCATTGCTATCAGAATTCAACAAATATTTTGTTAAAATCTGATAAATTAGGGTCTAACCTTCTTAATCCGTGTAAATACAGCAAATAAACTGTCAAACTTTTAAATACAAATTTTTAGGTTAGTTCGCTCAGTTATTGCAGCGCGTGATAAAATCATATCACACAGTTGCGGATGCATCTGATTGGCTAACGAGCTTGAATATTACACAGCATTGCTAGGGATGTGCAATTACCAAGTTTCAGTAATAGTTTAGAGTGTGAATTTATGTACTTTTCTTAGTGGTCGTTGGAAAATATCTTGCTGATCTCATAATTTAGCTTTCCTCAAAAATTGAAAGCAAATACAAGAAAATTGCAAATAATATTTATATTCCAAATATTTTTGCTGCGTCCTTTCGCAGTGAACTATTTTACAAATTTTCCACGTATTCAATACATAGACATGACAACATGACATAGGCTATGTAATCGACCCTTAAAATTTGTGTTATAAAGTATCATCTCTCGTCAATTCCGTCATCATTAAAATGCGGCCACCAAACCGCAAGATCAGAGACGATGAATATTCCCGTTGCCGGTTCGGATTCTCGGATTCCGATTCGCTTAGCCGCAAAGTGCGCAGATCGTTCGTTCGTTTGTTCGCCGCTCCTCGAATCTTCAATAGTGAAATTGCACCCCGGCGAACATTACTCATTATACGTTTATTGTGGTTTCTGGTCCGTAACCACGGGATTATACACAATAATTACAGAATAGCATCACGAAAGCGCGAAACACGGAAAATCAAAAGCTCTAAAAGCTCGCGTTTGTAGCGTATCTGTGTGATCGAGAATGCAAAAGAGAATAAAGCTCTGAAATACTGGGCGGGAACTCGGTTCGACTAGATTCTGTTAAATTATTCAAATAACACAGCGAATGTACACAAATATTTTACCGCAAATTAGCAAACGTTTCGCCTGGATTCATTTTTCATTTATATAATTAAATCACATTAACACATAGATAAATATTGGCAAATATCTCTGTTACGTAACCGCATTGTTTAAAATAATTGAAATTTCATAAATTAATAAAATTTTGGTCATTTCGACGTATGTTTCATTCCACAATTGAGGGCATGCAAAGAATTTGCACATATGTAAAATATAAGTATTCTGTATATTCTACAAAATATTTAGAAGTTGTCATCTGCGTAATACCTCTTCTGTTTCATTAATCAAGAATTCGTACTTACAAAGTTTTGATTTGCGATTTATTTATTTTCCGGTTATTATGTATTTTTAGTTATTGACAAATATATTGTGTTAGATTAACAATTTGAACAAATATGACAATTTGTTAAATTAAAATTTTGTCATTTCTGAATTTTTAACAAGAAAAATTGTTGTTTATTGTTATTTACTGGATTTATAAAATTTAACAGATAGACTCGTCAATAATAATAACACATTTATCAATTTTAAATTGTCAAAGAAAGATTGTTTCTTTTGTAATAACTTAAATTGTTATAACAACTATGATTTATTGTTCTGTTTCCATGTAATTACTAAACTATTTAGTCGAAAGCACATAAAAATAAATGTTAATAATTACTATATTCACAAATATATTTTGTTACGAAATACAAAAAAATAATTTGTTACTTGTTAACAAATTTTAAACTTATTAAATTAACAAAAATTAACAGTTGATCGTCTGGGACTAAAAATGTAAAAATTTTTTCAATTTTGACTGTAAATGTTTTAATGTGTAGAAAACATTTGAATTCTAGACAATTTTGACAGCTGTTATTTACATATGTCCGTTTATTGTTTTTTTTTAGGATATACAGAATCGAAAACCTACTATTTTTTGACTATGTCTTCAGTTATTTAGGTTATAAGACCGGTAAATAAGTTTTTACGGTACGGTTCCTTTCTGGTCAAGGCAACGAAGAATCACAGTCAGAACTTTCGAAATAAATACCAATTCTTTCTTTCTTTATTAAAAACAATTAAAAATAATGATAGCAACTAATTGTTTTTTTTTTGTCATGTCGAATAACACTTTTCAAAAATTAATGCATATAATAATATATTGAACAACTAGAATTACAATTAGGCATTGTAAAACGTGTTTTCATATTACTTTTCCTATATAACGTTCACAAAATCAATAAAAATTTAAAAAATAAGCACAATTCCCTGTAATATTAATAAAACAAATTGCTTCACAGTTTGACTATTTTTGTTATTACTTCAATAAAAAAACTAATTGAAATATTTTTACGTGGGCAATGACAGCTCCAAAATTGGCCGACTGACAATTTTATAAATAATAAATTTCCCAAAAACAGTTTCAGTTCAATTAAATTTTGTAGCACTGTTTTTTGAGAAAACAGTGTCAAAAAGATTATTATAATATTTAAAAATTTTTGTTTGATATTTTAAAATATTTTTTGTCAAATAAAAATATAAATATATTATGAATTTTTACTTCGATAAAAGGCAAATAAATTGTTTACCAAATAAATAAAATATGTATGTCGGTCAATACAATTTTCATATTTGAGCAATAATTATACTGCATGATATACTTTGTTTTCTTTACAGATAATATATTATTTATGCTACATTTTATTATTAATTACGTAATTAACACAAAAATGTATAAGTTGAAAAAACTTTCAAAACTCATTAAAGTAAAATTATAATAGACTTTTAGATTAAGCTAATAAAATATTTACAGAATTTAATACAAAAGTATTTTATAATTTCAATAAAAATGTACTTATTTAGTTCATCCCAACTAGATTAAAACACGATTTTGTTGTTGGTAAGAACTTCTAAGGTACTTTAAAATTATGAAGAAACTTTCTTTATCAATTGTCAGAAAGTTTGCAATCGTATTTCAAAGAAATAAATTCTGAATTAGTCATGTGGTTAAACCTCAAAGCGAATATTCCTTTGAATATTCGAAAAACCGCAATGCTCTTAGATTCATGAAGCGATTTATTAGAATTTAAAATACTTTGAGAAAAAATACTTTAAATCTTTTAGGTAAATCTCTAACCACTTGAAGAATAACCAATCATTTTAATCGGAATATGATTAATTTTGAAATACAGAATTTAGTTGTGTAAATATTTAATATAAACTTTTAAAGTCATGTAAAATATTGCGGACGAAGTTTACTTGAAAATAAAAAAAATGTAAATTTCTGTTAAGAAAAGTTCTAAAACTGGCTGCTCGTGTATTGAAAATTTATCGTGCATTTTATATCACAAAATATGTTCCATAACCGTTCAAAAATATTGAAATAGTGTACAACTTTGTAAAGTCCTTTCATGTGGAAGGACACTAAAGGCATTAATGTAGAAGATATGGAGTGCTATAGTCGTATATTCAAAGCGAATGCAACTACGGTAAACACAAGTTTCGATTTGTTTTGAGTTCCGGTGAAATAAAACGGTTTGTATGTACTCTATAGTTGTTCAAATGAGCGCTTTATACTCTGTATATATATAAACGTGAAACAGTAAAATAGTACTCACTGCATCATTGCGAGAGATCCGGAATGGATTGGATTTGGAAATAACGAATCTGAAAAAGAAAAAATACTGAATGAATTACATTGTAATCTTTCACTTATTCAATATGAATATATTGGAATGGGGTACTTCACTAGAAGAGTCACAAAATGGTAAATAAGTCATTTATATTATAACTAGACCCAAAAATATCTTACTAGAAATAATAGAAGTTTAAATATATTTGAGTTCTAAAGATACGAGTGGCAATTCTGGCGTAAAAGTATTATGTTTCTGTATTTAAGTTTCTCTCTCACACATCTATTCTATTCTAAATTCTTTGTATTTCTCTTGTTATTGAACTGTCAGATTGTCGAAATGTCAAGTGGTTGGAAATTAATTGATTGTTGGTATGAGAAAATAGGGTGTTTCATTTAAGTGTGCATATAGAAAAATCTTAGTAGGTATAAAATTATTTTATTGTTAATTAATATTTTCGCTACAAGACGATTTTTTGTGATCAAAATAAATTAAGTTAAATGTGGGTGAGTGATATTCGAAATAGGTACCTTACAAGATTCAGAAGCCAGTTCCTTGACTACAAATTGATTTTAGTCCAATAATTATATATTAATTACTAATTATGTTGAAAGGGTAAATAATTTGAAATAATTTGATTTTATACATTTTGGTTTCTGTGTATAAATTTAGGTTCGATTAAATTTCATGATCTAGAAGACAAAAAGTAAATAATACGCCTTTATTTCGAGCTAAATATGACAGATCTGCAACTGCAAATCTAAGAACAACTAATAAATATAAATATATTATCGCGCTCTTAATCCATTTTTGGTACTTACATTTATTGTTCAAAAAACAGTAAAAAAAAAAAACAACAAAAAATAGTAAAATAATTATTTATGATATGCGAGAAGTGTTAAAAGTAACATTTTATGAGTAAGTAGGGAAGTTTGCGAAATGAGACGAAGTCGAGTGAAACAACTCCATGAACGAAATAAATCACTTTTAACAAGTACATCGTACAAAATTTTATCTACCATCTTCCTAGTGTATTAGTAAATTGATACAAAAGGTTAGCAACGTATTAAAAGTAACAATAAAATCACTTTTATCACATTGCATGTTACTTTTAACACTAGTGTCAGAAAGTGAAACTTTTAACTTGCTAAGCATCCGTCAAAAGAACCACTTTTAGCAACGATCGTAGATAAAAATGTTTACATATCATAGAACTACATGGAGACTGGTTAGCATTTGTTGTTTACCTTTACACTTTTGACAGATATTAATAGTAAATATTTTTGTTGTTGCATAGTAACCTTTAAAGCACGGCGTGTTTTAATCTTGCGTTTATGAACGCTGTAGCGTGTTTTAAACACGGATTATGATGCAGGTATAATAAAAAAATGTTTACATATCATAGAACTATTGTAATGAGTAAAAACAATTTATTTGTAAGAATAGTTTTAGTTATGTACTGCCATACCTACAAATAGATTTATGACGTGATGATATATTTATTTATTTAAAATATAAAGTTTATAGTTTATTTTGAATGAATCGTCCTGTAATCTGCACATGAATATTTTCTAAAAATATTTTCAACTGTAGCTGCTATGTTTTGATATTTTAAAATAATGTACAAACTTTCATGTTAATACTTTAGAACTTAGAAGCATGTCTTGTAGTCAAAAACTATCAACAAAGTTGCAAGTCTTCCGCAGTTTTTTAATCAAACATTAATTACAAACGTGCGAAAAGAACATAAAATTAAGGTATTATTTGTAACAAGTCGGCATTGAGTCTGTTGTCGCAGCAGGGGAAATTATTTAATTTCCATGGGAATTATTCTGCGACGGAGGACGTCGTCGCCTCCTGCGATTCCGTAGAAGAATGAATGGCGAGGAGAAGGAAAGGAAGAAGAAGACGCCAAGCTGAGCAAGAACAAGAAGTGAAGTAAGCTGCGGAAATGTGCGCGCTTCCTGTGAAGCTACAGATAGAACTAAATGACTTCCGTCAAAGTAGGCTTTCTAAACAGACGAACACCACTTCATACTCCGAGGGTAGGCTAAAAAATCAGAGTTAAACTCTACCTAGCAGCCCCGACGCTCAGGAATTTAAATTATGGATTGTGTGACATTTGAATAAGAAGATGGAGTTTTAAACTTGAATATGTTCGTTTGCTTGGATATTTACATGATTTAACGGTGAAATTATTTTTAGAATGTTGAGATAAATCACGAAAATAAATATAGCGTCACATCTTTAGATCAGGTCGCTATTTTGTGTTTGGCAATTGAGAGTGAATTCGTTATGTACGTGGAGAAAACCCTGATTGACATTCGAAGTAAATCGTCTACAATTAAATGGGAACAGAGTTTGTTTCACGAAACTTCTTTTGAGTTAAATGCGTAGTTTATTACTTTTAAATAATATAATATAGCCAACACATATCCTTTCGTCTAATATTAAACAGAACAAAATTGCAGTTAACAAAATTTACTCACTTTATAACAAAACTGCAAGTAAAAAAGTTGATCAGAAAATAAAAATGCATACAGTTATGTACACGTGGTTGTTATAAATATTTTACGGTATATCAATTACATTAATATTTATTAGAAGAATTGTAACAAAACCAAATTAAACGAAAACGACAAATATTTCCGAATTCGTAATTTTATTTCAATCGATTTATCGTGAAATATGAATATTTGGGTAACTGAAAGGGCATTATTCTATGCATTTTTAAATTCTGAACAACTTTTATTCGTACACTTTTGTAGTAAAAGTGAATGGGTATAAAGATACAGTAATAGTAAAAAAATCGCATTTAATGCCCTACCCACATTTCAATTTTACACTCATATATACAATATGAAGATAGTTATTACTATTTTTCAACTTTAAAATATACAACAATATTAATTTATTTATCAATGAACGAATGAATATATTTACAATGAAAAAGAAATTTTTATAAAATAATTAGGTTTCCTTGTTTTAAAACCCTAATTAAAAATGGTGTTATGATAATTAGAGTTTCAAGTATATTTTCGATGAAATGCTTTTAATTTAATTGACAGATACTAGTCCCCAGTAAATTTCTACTTCAAACACCATTATTATATTTACGTTGTTAGATGTGTTGTAAGATGTTTTGAGCATCTGAATTTCTAAAAAAAATTTATTGTTATCACAAAACCAAGAAAGAATCTTTCTGTGTTCTCTTGATGTTTTCCTCATAAATCAGAAAGGAAAGACGATAAATACATGCCACCGATTTCTGTTATTGACTTTCAATCTTATAAAAGAACTCGTTAAAACATAAATTAATTGCACTTCCTCTGTCCGTTACAAATTCAGCAGAAAATATAAAAAATGAGATCTCCGGGTGATTCTTTCAGATGTGAGTTTTTCTCTCGAAATAAAATGGATTTTGTTTGTTGACAAAGCGAAAAACATGCACTGTTCTGAGTTTTTTTTCATGCACCCTGCTGCTTAGCTTTCACGTAGTCGTCGACATTTTGTAAGGAAAACAATTTAGACCAGACAAATAAAAATTGAATGGGTTTTTCGATTTGTTCGATTCATATGAGTGAAATAGTATATTATACTACGAGCATGGAATGGTACTCATTTCCTACGAGTATGAGAGTTTTGGCTCATGCTGCAAAAGTATGAAATTTTATTTGATTATTATTATTATTAATTTTATTGCGTTTCTATATTACGTAAATTCTAAGGAACTCATAGACGTTAAGCGCATCGTCATATATCTTATATTTGAGAAATATTATGTTTTCAGTTTCTAGTTTTTCGTACTATTTATGTATTTATAACAATTTACCGAATTTTGATTATTTTCTATGTTTTTTGAAATTATTTTGATGGGCGGTAACTCGACAAATAAAAAAGATACCGACCTTCCCTATAACCCAATAGATTCAGTTCGCTGAAGTATATACCTAAGTATGCAAAATTTCAAAAGATTTGGTTAATGAATTATTTAATTAAAGCAAAAAGTCTGAAAATGGCCTAAATTTCTGACTTTTTGATCTAAAATTTGAATCCATTGACCAAATAAAAAAATCGCAATATCTCAAAAAATATAAGAGATATGATGATGTATACTGCAACAATGGGTTATTTAGAGATTAAATTGTATAGAAACATAATAAAATTTTAAGTGATTTTTGGTGGAGTTTTCGATACCTAAATAATTTTAGTTTAAATTATAACCTGAAACATGTCACAAGTAAAATAGCCTGAAATGTATTCAACCGCAAGCAGAAGACGTCTGAAAAGGGTACGTTCATAATAAACATTGTCAGGGGCTTAACGAATTTAGGGGGCTTGAACTCGTGACCTTTGATCGACGGTGTTTGGTAACGTTGCCATGAAAACGATTATCGTTTTAACTCACGTGGAAAAATCGTTATCATTTCGAACCAGACGACCGATATATCACAGGCAAATAATGGAAAAAACATTCAAGTAAATGTCAACAATTCAAAAAGGTTGAAAGTCTTTACTAATTTGTGGTTCTTTCCCGTCTAATAACTTCTTTGATCTCAAATTTTAATCAAGAATAATTACAGTTTAATAAAACTGATTAAGATTTTAATTATCCTGAAATGAAAGAGGAAACGGGTTAAATTCATTTCAGTATTTTTGGAAAAATTTAATTTGTAGACTTATATGAAGCAAGGTAAATGTAGAAATTAGATAACTTTTGCAATGAGACGTAATTTATCTTTAAAATTATTATCGCTCAAGACATTTAAGTCGTAAATGTCTCACATTAAATAAATGATTTCTATTGCAAACTTATAAATTGCGAAAAGTTTAACTAGCGGTACTTGAAGAACATTTTTCTTGGGAAATCTAATGACAAGAAATAAAAATAATTATAGAACTTTAGTTTTATTGAAGAGAAAACGCTTTCGTCACGGTATCCATCGGAAATTTAAATATTGCGAGAAATCAATCAACAGGAGCGGTATTCTAAAAGTTAGTTAGTTAGTTCCAACTATGCATGACCTGTAACTCGAAAGAAGTTTTTGGAAAATTAATTTGACTATCAATCTTAAATTCCCTTATGTCAATAGAATTTTCTTCATTCCATAAACACCTTTTATACCAGTAGTTTGGCTAAAAACAATTAATAATAATTAGATAGCTATAGATTTTACAAAACTTTTGGCAAAACAGTTGCGTGTCTTTCAGACATTTGACACGTAAAGTTTCCCTTCCTCTTCTTACTACTTTGTTAACGGTAGGTCGTCAATGTATTTTATTACATGTGCTGACATTTAGTAAAACAATTGGCAATCAATTGAATGCCTTATACAAGTATATATCCCTTTTCATGGCTTTTTATTACATGTCAAACACAATTAATTTCTAAAAACTTTGACAAAACAATTGTCTGTCGTTCGAACATCTGACACCGAAAATTTGTCACATCGTACCTGTCTTTCCTTCAATTACTTTATTTATTTAGCAGTACACTACACAATATTTATTCATAACAATAAAATATTAAATATTTGAACAAACTATAAAACAAAAAACAAGCAAAAAAGAGAAATATTACAGAAATATAAATGTGCACGTGTTCGTACCTCTTCTCCTCCTAAACGGCTTGACCGATTTTAATGAATATTTTTTTGTACTTGTTCAAAATGTTCAAAATGTTGTCCTTCCATATCCAAACAGGATCTGTATATTCGTTCAAAAACCAGGCAGAGTTTTAATTGAACTATCTGACAACAGTGTTCTATGCGATACGGTTGATTTGAGGACCTATGTATACTAAACCTTTTTATCTTCTTGTCACGTGTATTACACATCCTGTAAATCTTTAAACGTTGTTTTCTGACACCCTGTAGCCATGACATGATAATCCAGGTGA
The DNA here is from genome assembly GCA_963942605.1 of Poecilus cupreus. Lineage (NCBI taxonomy): Eukaryota > Metazoa > Arthropoda > Insecta > Coleoptera > Carabidae > Poecilus > Poecilus cupreus. The sequence goes on from OZ012714.1 coordinate 36,691,709, forward strand.
CCCCATAAGTACAAAAAAAAAAAAAAACAGCGGAATTATATAGCCTGGAAAAATATATTTTGCTAGCGAGGTCTGTAGCAGTACAACATCTGCTTACCGGGTATTTATAAAAAATTCCTTTGTCAAAGGAAGTTTACTATACTGCTTAAATTTATTTTAAAAGTATTGAAAAGATATATAAATAATTTGATGTGTGGCCAACACGTAACCTCCAGTCTTTTTTAAACGGTACCAAATTGTAGCTAATATTATTTTACATCTTTTTTATTATAACAAAAATCACCTTACAGGTCTTAAACTAAACTACCACTTCTAGTTGATGGTTTGCTCCCAAAATCTAATCAGCTCGTAACATGAACATATAAAACCTAATGTAGAATTTAACATTGATAGCTTCATTAAATTATCATGGACGACATCATTGTGAAAATAGAGGAATCGCATTTTAGGGATCTCAAAACGTGCTTATCTGTTGAAAACTTACTATCGTATATACCTCCGATACATACAGGATGTACAACTGAAATATTATTTTCTAAATATTGCTGTATCTTTTTACTTAATCACTTTACAACAAAAATGTAAGTACTAGTATATTACACATTTGGGAGAGAACTGAGCATTAATACTACCACGAGAAAATGAAAAGCGCCAAATATAGTGCGTTTATAGATCTTCTTAATGACGTGTTTTCAGTTCGTTTAAAAACATCGACATATAATAGTATGTTATATTTTAAGGAAGAGAAGTGTATGATTTATTTCCGCGGAGTAAATTGAAGCACGAATCGTAGGCGAGGGCTACAAATACAAGGGAAAAACTACACTTCTCTCTTGCGGTGTATATACAATTTTTTTCACAACTCCAATATGTTTTGTTTTTATGTATTTCAATATTATTTGAATTGTAATATAATTTATTATAGTTACCTCTAATTTGTTTAATATTGTTCATTTTTCACATTATTTGAGAACTTTACTGCAAGACGGGAGATAAAGTGCACAAATCTCCCGGAGATATGAAATTAGCTGTTTCAGTCATGATTTTGGTCGCATAGAAACCAAGTTTCTCTCCCGGTCGTGAAAAAAAGTTGTTCACGTCCATGGAAAATTAAACAAAAAGGAAAATTTTTAAATTTTGAGGAACTTTCATACTTACACTTTTGTTTTAAAGTGAATAGATAAAAAGATACAACAATTTTTAAAAATAGTATTGTCACATTACAATTCTACATCCGGTAATATGGGGAAGGTAAAAAAATAAAATTCATTTTATTGGGGACAAATTTTGTTTCGTTTCTCTTGTCAAACTTATCAATTTGATGTATCATACAAAATGTTAATGTCAGATAATCTTATCAGAGTGTCATTACGCAATTTAGACCTCAATTCTGATTGTGGTTACTGCGGAAGACATTTTCAAAACAGAAAAATGTGTCATCCTTTATAAATCTTATTGAGTTACAAATAAATGAATTAAATCAAAGAAATCGTTTCAATTTGTCCGCAGAAAAAGCCTGTCGTCACTTATCAGCAGTAAAATTGAAATTTATTACAAATATCACATCGTGACCCACAGTTTTTTCTCCACAAAAAAAATTATCATTTCAGTTCCGTGAAACACAAAAAGTAGTAGGACGAATAAAAGCATTGACCAGAAAAGTCGACACGTAAGGAATATATGGCGAGACATCTATAATCCTCTTAACCCCAGGAAAAATATCTTCCTTTATGACAAAAAAATGCGAGCGCATCAATATCCTCTGGCTGAAAAATGACAGCGACGAAAATATCCCCCATTAAATATGCATTTTGCATTTCCTTTTACCCTTATGAAATATCCCGCAATTCGAATAGAAGGAAAACGTTTTCCGCACAGGCTGCTTCTATAATAAAAATTATTATTTAAAATACAGGCTGGTTCGTAACGTACGTATGAAATTAAGTATCAAAATGTTACAGCAAATTAAAGTAATTTTAAATTTACGCCCACCTATTGAACTCCCATGAAAATATTTTAGAAGAATTATTATTTTCTGGTTTCCATAAAAATTATATTTCTTTCAGATCTGACAATTTGCTGATATTTTTATTTTAAATTTTTAATTATGCACCAAAAAAAGCGGACAATTGTAGATTTTCTAGAAGTTTCATTGGTTAGAAAGATTAATGTTTGGTATTATAATAGATATTTACGATATAAGTGGGATAAGAGCATTATTAAGATACGCCTGTGAAATACTAATAATGCATTATCACATGTGTAGTGTATATACATTATTTTATCTACGCCCACCCAAAGTTAAAAATTTAAATAATTTGAATTTATTTATTTATTAGAAAATTAATTCAAGTAGATTTTAATCCATGATGACCACAATTTGACATTAAACAAATATGTAGTTGTTTTTCATTAAATTTTGAAGCATTTTGTGTAAAAATTATTATAAATTAATTTAAAGAATTGTAAATATTATATATCATAATTTATAATAAATAGTACTTTAATGAAAACGAGTGCGGTAATGAAGTGCTTAAATCACGCAAAATGAGTGGGATGAGTTACATTTAACTCTCGGGCGTAGATAAAAAATGTAACTGTAATTTACTATTAAAGCAAATTTATTTATTTTTAACAAATGCACATCATTTGTAATTATTTTATGACTTACTTAATATTGCCGTCAAAAATTTGATTGTTATTTGGATATCTTGATGAAAATTTAGTATGAAAGTAAATTTAACCTCAGATTAAATTTCTTTTTAATACCGTGAATTAATCTTTTTATCAATGAAACTTATTCCATGAATCATAATCATGTCTACATATTATTCTGCGTTACTGAGGCCCGGTTGCACCAACGTTAGTTAAATTTTAAACTTAGTTTAAATAAATAAAAGCGTATATAATTTTTGACATCAATATCAATTACTCCATATGACATATAACTTCGATTTGCTTTTATTTATTTAAACCAAGTTTAAAATTTAAACGTTGGTGCAACCGGGCATGAAAGTATTTAACCATTTCGCACTTAACATACTTTGACGTTTAATGAATTGACATTTAAATGAATTTCAACGGCAACTTGTTACCTAGTTGTATTTTTGTTTTTAATTAGCTCTGTGGACAGCAATTTTTGAGAAATAATATATTACTATTATTTTTTTCTAGTTAAACATTATCAATTAACTTTAAAGTATTCCCAATTTAAATTTAAATCATAATTAACCCCTGTAGTTTGTAACGACTGTTTATTATTTGATTCAACTTTAATTTACTGTAACTTTTATGTTGTTGAATTTTTGCCAAAAGTGTGTTAAAGGACGACATAATTTTGGGCCTACTTACGTTATGAATTACTTGTATAATAAAATGAAAAATCCTAACAAAAATGTTTGTGTTATTCTAGATAGCCATAATAGAATATCATCACAGCACAAAAATGAAAACAAAATATTCGATATTTATGATACAAATTGAACTGAAATAAATATTTCTTTGTACAGCTTACGGCGATTTAATATTTCATTGTTGTTTTGTTGTTATTCTAAATGTATTTTTCTATTTTCCAATAAAATTAATGATACATATTGTGCAAGTAAATTTTCATGTTACCTGTGCCGCAAAATTATGGTAGTTCAGAGTTGAGCAACAAGCAACAGTTACAGAACAATTTCACAAAACCTTTATGCTACTATAACTTTCGAGGTTATGTTGAAATGACGACATATACACAACACATATTTTGGTGTATTTAACGAGCAGCTTGTATAGCACAGTACTAGAGTTTTGAAATTGTGTATGTGAAGAACACTCCCAAAATTATCAACAAACAAATGACCGATAACAAACCGCGTATTATTTTGCGGTTACTGTCAAGGTTAACACACTTCTAACGTTTTTTTTTTATGTCAAAATTATGAAATTATATTTGCAAAACAAACCATTCAAAATACGAGTTTGAAACTAGCCAATTTGCTGCATCATACTCCCGTAATTCGAAGCTGTAAATTGGCAACAAAATTTCAAATCGAAGGCAGAAAAAATTAACAGAATTATGTTCACTGTTCACAGTTGTGTTGAAAGCAATTTGTGATTCCATTAATGCTGCTGGAAATGCAAAATTTTCCTGGTGTTGTTTCAAATAAATTTCTAGTTCATTTCAATAGGTCCATAAAAAAGTCAATTCATACAGCAGAGCAACAAAATTATTCTATGCAGTTCGACGACAGGAAGCTATTCTACATTTGCAATTCTCTTTGAAAAAATACTCTTTCATATTTCACACAATTATAGTCTCAATACACCAATCAAAATTTACATTTGCCAGAGATATGCCTAGAGAATAACAAAAATACAAATTTCAAGTAGTTCGTTATAAAATGTGTGCATCATTTTAACGACCTTGAGTAACTTGAATATTATGTTACCAGAAATTAGAACTTGGATGCTTTTTCTGTACAGAAATAATAGATCATATTTATAGAACGCTCGATCATCTAGTTAGTGGAACTATCGGTCACTTTAACAAATAACAAAAAATGAAACCGTATAGTAGGAAAAGTGATATATTCCCGGACGATGGTGGAAAGTGCAGGACGAGCTGCAGACGAGACCTGAAACACTAGGAGTCCGAGAAGATTACTTTTCCTACTTGGTACACATACTATTTTTTTTTCGATCGGTTTATATTAATAATTAGAAAAAAGAAACGCTTTATTCTCGTGTTAGACACAACATATTTTGTACGACATGTTTCTAGAAACGATTTGCTCGGACCTTAAATACACTTGGACAACACAATTAACACGTCAAAAATTAGGTTATCAGACGCAAGGCGATGTAACAGTTTTACTAATGATCCAATCTTAAATCTAAATTCAAGTTGTCAAATCGCGGTTTCATCTAGAAAAATAAAAATATGAGACATAATAATTGTAAGATAATTTAAAGTATGTATGCACTAAAATAAGGATTTTCAATAAAATTAGGAATTTATTTATAATTTTTACAATATATTTTTTGTAAATAACATTCATGTTGGTAACACTTTCTATATTTTCCTCCGTAGAGAAGAAACTACATTTTCCTCTCCCTATCAGGAGAAGAAAGGTGGGTTTTCCTGGTATGTAGTAAAAAATTATTTTTCTGGATATCGATTCTAATTTAAAAATTTAATTCAAAACTCAACGTTTCGACAACACATTGGTGTACTTCAGAAGCTACAAGATAGGTTTACAAAACAATAAGAACTAGAACGTTTCTATATAATACAAAACTTACAATTATCTTTGAGGTAAAAAAAAAAATTAGTAAAGTAATATTTTCCGAGTGATATTGTCTGCATACGAATGATAGAAATCAAAATGTAATTCACCATTAAATTTTTGTCGCGTTACAATATGTCATTTTTGTAGAGGAAATCAAATAATTATAAATAAACGCGTGTTACAATATTTGTATACCAACCCATCTATCTCCATTTTAATGTTCCTTTTCTCTTCCATCAAACATCGCCGTACAAAACAACGACAAATCCCGGAACAAGATTAGCATGTCGATGTCGAATTACAAACCATGACTTGATAAAGACATTGCGCGTTACATCTGTGGCGGGTGAATTGCCTTAGCTTTACATTGTAGGTAGGAGTACTCGATTCTATGCTGGGTGCTGGATGTTGAGGACTATTCCAGTTACAGTCGCCGATCAACAGAACAGAAGCACGGGAGCATAGAAGTAAAGAGCGCCGAATTGAGAACACGTAGTGATTGTGATTACACAGAAATGTCGTTAGCACATTGTATGACAGCCCAATGGCGGCGACGGGGATTTTGGGGATTGGATGTTGGATTGGTTTAAAGGGGTTATTGAATAATGGTTTTTGAAGGATTGTAGTTTGAGCAATGGTGAAGAGAAAACGTTCCTAAACTATTTTTGAAAGAATGCTTCAACTTAATGCACCAGAAATTTTATTTAAAGGATTCATTTTTAATAGTTTCATAAGACAATCTTTTTAAGTTTTACAAAGGACGAGTACAATAACAGGTCTTATAAATTTTTATATAGAGATAATATTATAATTCTGTTAGATTTATAAACTGATGTGTTTGACACAAAAGCAATTTTTAAATGGTACAAAATACAGAAAAAAAGTTTTAAACAAAAACTGAAGCCAACAATATTTAACATATTTTTGAATTGGAGAAAATTTAAAATATCGAATCGTTATCGATTCTTGGAAGTGTACACATCCAATTAAGTTATATTACAAAATGTAATTATCTAGTGTTCATTTTCTTTATATAACTTAACTTCATTATACATTTTGACTGCATTATAAATAGATTTGGTAATTTAAATTAGACCTGAAGGTGGCTGTAATCATAACCGAAACGTCGTCAACGACCATATAAGTTGAAATAAATTTATTTAAAGCCATGTTAACCAATAACACATAGTGAATTATTTACTATTTTCTTCAAAATTTAAAATAAATTGTAAAATTCTAAGGCCAAGAACAATCTAAAAAATTAAATCTAATCATTAAGCCTTAAAGTAATAAAGAAAAATCTTGATCATTGGCTTGGTTTATAAGTTGTGTAATCTTGATTTTAATCCTTTTACTTCTACTGATGATGATAACTTAGTCTTCGAAATATGTACATAGATTTTTCTTAAATACTTTAAGGCTTAGGGGTTAGATTTAATTTTTTGGTTGACAAAATTTACTATAACTAAAATATTTACCTTTACCCAAAAAACCTGATGAGTAGAGGGGCAGAAAACTAAAATTACTGATTGATAAATTGCTACAAAAATCTAATTAGCACGTAACTTAGAACTACAAATTCTTAATATGTAATTTGAAAACAATATAGATTTTGAGTTAGGTTATCCGTTGAAAATTCACTACTAATAATTTTGATTCATCACAATACCTCCTTCACATAAATATGTGCGGGGGGGTAAAAAAGTTTCTTGTCAAAAATATAACTTGAAACTTGGTGTTTATTTATTAGTTGTATTGGCAGCCCTTCTCTCTGACAATTGAAATTTCAAATTGTTTGTCAGTTAATGTTTATTATTTTTGTCCCATCATCTATAGGGAAAGGATAAAAGATTCATAATTATAAGTAATATTCCGACATCAATAATTAAGTATTTTAATTGGTTATTAATCTGTCAGTATTGAAAGCATTAATTCAACTATGAGAAAATGAAAAGTGCCAAAAACAGTGCGTTTATAGATCTTCTTAATGACGTGCTTCCAGTTCGTTTTTCGCCGTTTAAAATCATTAAAGAAGAGAAATGTATTATTTTTCCCGCAGAGTAAATTGAAGCACGAGTCGTAGACGAGGGCTACAATACGTAAGGGAAAAATACACTTCTCTTCTGCGATGTATATGCTATTTTTTTCACGACCCCAATATTTATTATGGTTTTTATGTATTTCATAATTATTTGAATTGTTTATTGTTGCATAATTTGTGATAGTTACCTTTGTGTGTTTAATTTTTTCACGACCGGGAGAGAAAGTGCACAATTCTTTCGTAGATATAAAATCATTAATGTGAAAATTTGTAACTGCACTTATTTATATTCGTTTTGACACATCGCGTTTAATTGTTTAAGGACAGTGAGGAAATACGATTTATTGTTAGTTGAGTTCGAACCTGGACCTTCTGAGCCACAACCTACGTTTTAACCTAATTTTGTTATAATAGTTGATGAAAATGTGTGGTTATGTCCGCAGACAAATTTTAATTCCACCCGTCACAAGCGAAGCTAAATGAGAAATGACAATTAATTCTAATAATTTTGCGGTAATTCCGCTGATGCGCCCATTTCGTCCAACTGTCACCTCCGCCACTGTCCGTTGCAGGCTGACAACAGTGACACACTATTATATGTGAAATTTTAGCCAGGGCCTCAAGTCTCATTGGCGAGCAATTTCCCAAAGCAATCAAAAATTGATTGGGATACGTGAACGCGAAATGCGAGCGTGTCGTACTCGCAGTAGGTCGGGGCTGCCGCTGTAGTTGTGTGATCATCTCCTGCTGAACTGCTGGTATTCCTGCCGCTCCTGCTTGCCTGCTAAATGGAATTTTTCGCGCTACGTGTCGCAGGATCTACAAAATGAGCGACGGCGTAATTGTGTTATCGGTTAGTTTGTAGTTGGAGTTTGTTTTTTGGATTGTTTTGCTCTATAATGTGATGAAAGCTTTATTGAATTTGATTTTCACACCGAGAGTGGTTCATTACTCTTTTATTTACTTTTATACACTTTGGAAGAATAACTTAATCAATTATTATTATGAAAACGTTATAACAGATCCAGACCGTAGCCTCAGTTCGACTCTACTTTTTATTTTAAAATGGAAAAAATATTGGAGTTAGTTTCTTCTATAATTTAAACAAACAACGTTTGTGTTATAATTTCATAAGGATATCAAAGTTTTATGTTTACGAGTTCTATAGATAGATTTTCATAGTTTTTTCAAAATACCCATCCGGAATTATCTGGTGTGGGCACCACACTACTTTCTTATACCTACATATAAAAGGAACTGAACAGGTGTGACATTATTTTGACAATTATTTGACATACAGATGTTAAACCTGTTTAAATTTTTTCTTCTCATTGTAACTATGATTTTATTTTAAAATAGGTACTAATTAATATCTAGTCTTTAAAACTTTCTCACTAGTAATACAAATATTACTTTTATAACATTTTAAAACGGCACATATTATTGACACTTCATAATTATTTGACACGTTTGACACATAGATGTAATAATGTTGTAGTTTTTGTTCCCATTTTAACTAAGATTATTAAAATATATTATTAAATATATACTTTAGTTTTTTTCTTCAAAATTAGAAACTTTTTTCACAGCTGATTCTATTTTTGAAAAAAAATTATTGTTTTGTGTGTCCAGTAAACTTCCTCTTCCGGTTTGCCAATTTCATTCAAATCAACTCTTCATATTTTCATGAAACTTATAAATTCCAAGTTTCGTTTACATATTTTGCGAACACATCCATACATCCTCACACACACACATCACTGAGAAATTGTTTTTAACGGATTCAGTGGACGTCAAGTAATGTATATCCTTAGCGATTCTTTTTTATGATTCCAATACTTTGTATGTAGAAGATGGATTGATCCATTTGAAGAAGATATGAATAGAACAGACAGAAGAAAATGGAGGGAGGTAGTGAATAAAGATCTAGTCCTCTACAGCTTGTAGTGGTAATATATTTACATAAAAAGTACTTATTAAGTAAAACAATTAAATATTGTAAGTCTAAAATAACATGGAAAGCAACTGAATGTAACAGTTTGTGTTAACAAATAATTCGTGGGAAACTAATAACATTTCTCGACAAAAAGTTGCATTAAATATTGTTGGAAAGAATACGTCTATTGTCAAATTTTCTTTGATACAGTAGCAATAAGAATATTTGTTTATTTCTAAAATGAAATCCTTGCTGATTGAATTTTTTGCAGAGTTGTATGTCATGGAATACTTTGCTTTGATATTCGCCCGAATAAATATAAAATTTTGCATAATTAAGTTGAATATGCATTCGAATCAATTCGGTTACCTGGTTACGAACGAATAAATCCGAAGTACAAATCAGTTACTTTGATGTTTTAACATTTTATTTTGATTTGTCGATGTTGCAATTATTTTGAAATGTACTTACGTTACATGCTTTCTTACATTATTTCAAGTACGAATAATATTGTTGTGCCCTCAATAATTGTAAACAGGAGTAATTAATTATTATTTGGGAGAGAAAATATTATATTTTAGATGATATACTTTATAATTCATTTTAATATTAATTAATGTGAACATAATTATTTGAAAGGGCTTGTTTAAAACATGTTTAATATGTTACGGGTGAATAATTGAGTTATTACAAAGATTTCACGGAACCAAGAACAAAATGTAATTATGTATTAATTATTTTTAGATTGGAACTGTATTTAATTTAGTAGAAATATTTAAAATATCACGCTCAAATAAATTCATTCTGCTTCAGAACCAAATTCCAATAATATTTAAAAATTAATAATAAATTTTGATCCGAAGGTTTTTTGAGAATTATGTAGGATTATCGTTTTAGCAGATTTTTATCTCTGTTTTACTTGTGTCGTTACAATGGGGTGTGTGACGAAATTTAAAAAAAATAATTTATGAATCTTGATTTAAAAATATATTATACGTATTTTTTATGTTCCTCAAATCTTTCTAGTTTCTAAACAAGCAGATTCACAAAAGGGATTAGCACTAACTCCATTTTTATTATTATTCGTAACTTCATTTTCCATTCTCAGAATATATTTATTTTAACTAAGGTTGTAGTTAAGACTGGTTAGCATAAAATTTGACAAATTTTGTTAATTTAATTAATTTAGAAACAAAGTTACAGACGTTGAAAAAATATTTATCGGGGGGTATATGTGACGTCATCACGGGTTACAGTATAAAAAGAAAATTACACCCTGATAGAAAGAGACACTTCATGATACAGGCATAAACTACAAATAAAATTAAGTGTTTAACATTAAAAAAAAATTGCTAGGATATACCTATTACTTACCATTTTTTAAAAATTTAATAAATATTACGATTTTATTCTAAAAATATAATGCATTTTAATTATAAAACTATATGTAAATGAAACACTTCCTTTTTTATAATTATTATAATAATTAATAATAATTTTCATATAGCAGCTATCATTTACTAGAAGCTATATTTAGGCACCCCTGATGACGTCATAAAATCGCCACACTACAAATATGTGAAGTTTCAAATATTAAAAAAATAATCAATAAAATAACACTAAGCATAATTTTTATTTTATGTATAAAACAGAATACCATAATTTATTACTATATCATTATTTTATTTTACTTGTTACTCACTTGTAAACACCATTTACCCAAGCCCGCTATTGCCTTTGAAAATGAATCTTTACAAGTTACTGGTTGACAGCTACATTGTAAAAATTTTACAAGTTAGTAAACAAGGTAAACAATGCACGTTGCCACAGTAATGCTTGCAAGGCTTATACGAAATCATTTCAAATAATTTTTGACAGAACAGTTGTGTGTCACTGACAGGACTTGGTTATAATTTTAATTTGATTTACAAATGAGTAACAAGTAAAATGTACAATACATGCAAGGTAACTGTTTTACTGCTTCAAGGAAGTGACAGGTTCACCTAATCGGCTCGTTGGTCATTTCCTCCATTCAGCAGAAAAAACTGTTTTACCTTGCTTGTAATGTAAATAACTATAAATTCCACTATGATCACATACAACAAAATTCTATTATTTTAAAAAGAATTCTGAATGTTTTTTCTGCTTATTATTTATTGCTTGTACCAATAATGGAATTTTGTTTTGGAATGTACGCAACGTTAATGTTATTCGTTATGTACACGCGTGGACTAAAACAACGTACATTCCTGCCGTTTATATTTGTAGTAAATTTAATTCCAACGTAGTAATAAAACGTACAAATTTCACTACCTACGTAATGAATTTATTTCGTTCACAGGATAATAGTATATATTTTGGAACGTTATTACAGGGGTAGGATGTAAGAGATCATTCACGTCAGCTTAACAGACTCTCTTGATTGATGTTCTTGGATCCGTCAAGAATACTAATGGAAGATCACATAATTCTGCCCAATGTAATAAAATATATTCCAAAGGAGTAAAAACCTTTGTTAATCCATTTCCAATAGCCCACGTTCCCTAAACTAGTTAAGGTGCGAACAATAACATTTATATATCACCGGTAAAACAGAGTTCTCTAATTAATGCGTAAAGTTTCAAGTTATTAGGTAATACCTATGTAGGTAGGTCGGTATCTGTACCTTGACGTTGTGTGCTGTAGCCTGTAACACATTTCGTATCCGGAACAACTGTTCGGCATTAGTTGTCAAGTCAATATAATGCAAATGGCGTCGAACAACTTTTCGACAACAATCAACAATCGCCAAACATCGGAACAGCGCTTAACTCGAGGACGAAGCGGCGGAGCATCCCTATACCGCTTCGAGGTATTACTGATTGATAGCTAATTAAATTGGTAATTATCTCTACACTTAGATCTAATTTATAACTTGGAAATTATTATCGGTATTAAACAGAGATAGTATCACTGTCTTGCGTAATAATGGAAACTTGAAGCTAATAATTATTTGGGGTAACACAGTCGATTAAAATTGTTTCTAGATAAACTTATTATTTCTGTAGTTTACCCTCCCTTAATATATTTGAGAGTTATGAATAGTAAGAGTAACTCCAAAAGCAGGGTGCCACACCAAATAATAAATATACAGGATGTTCCATTTAAGTGTGCTAGCATTGCTATTTTAAGAACTAAAAGATCTACGAAGTTGGTTAAATTAGCAAACAATCAGACCTATTCTCCAAAAAAAAGTTGCTATTTGTCACAAAAATGTATCGGTTTTTGACAGCTTAAACATGAAGTTTCAATGCGATTTTGTCACTATTAGCAAGTTGCTACGAAAATTTTTTGGTTAAAGAAATATCCAATCGAATCCCTCTATTTCTGATCACATGTGCAAAAGTAACCAATCAGGTCGCAATTACACTGATAATTTCCCCGGGAAATTATCACCTGTTGCTAAGTAACAGTCGTTGACAGCTGGTTGACAGTTAATTCAATATTTAATTTGTTTAATTCAAAATGTTATTTTCACGGTTAGAAAATGAAAATAATAATATTAATCGCAAAAAATTTTCTCACCGAATATCCCTCGACCATTGATAAATACTTATAATTTGATCACAACTACCTCAAGAACGTTGCTTGAAGGTAACAGCCCTCCGCCTGCGGCGTCGGGCGGTTACCAAGCAACGTTCTTTCGGTAACTGTGATAAAATTATTTCGAATTATCAATGGCCTAGGGATATTATAGCTGATAACAACTTTGTTAGAGAATTGGACCGAATTTCCATTTTACAAGACTACTAATGAACAAAAAATACGGGATATAACTTTCTTATTTTAAATGGGAATCCAATTTTTACATACATATATACTTAATATCACGGTATATCTCATTCAGTAGAGTACCACGATTCCTAAAACACAATCAACCAACAATCAATCTCACCCAAACATTCCTATCCTGGCACACCATTTTCGCCTCGTCCACATTAATAGTGGATTCATAAAAAATACTCGACTATTCTTCGCACTCGGAAACTTTCGTTCACGTACATATAATGTGTTCAAAATGTTTCAGCACGGTGAAATATCTTAAGAAACATACTTCGAGTCAAAAAACAAAACAAAATTGAGTTTAATACTTTTCAAAATCAGATATCATCTTGAAATTTTATATTTAGAATACCATGATGATAACTTAAAATTAAATGAAGCTATCAATACCCAATTTATACTTTAGATTTTAGATGTTCAACGTTCAAGTTACGTACTTAATATCTTTTGGCAGCAATTCAAGAACCGGAAGTGGTAGTAAATTTGAAGACCTATCTCAGTTAATATGTGAGTTAAAGTAAATTTGATTGTGTTAAAAAATATGTAGAATAATATAGGTTAAAATTTTTATTTGAAACTTTTTACTATATTTTTTACCGTTTAGAAATAAGGTTATGTGGAAGTCTCGTTAGTTTCTACTGACATTGGAGAAGATCATATGAACTTTGAGTAATTTGAATTGAGAAAAATGCGCGCGTTATTTTGGCGCGCAGAACTAGAACTCGGTGAGAACGAGAGAATTAGCAACTGCATGTATGACAGTGAACAAAGAAAAGAATTGTTATGTATTTATGTTGTTAAAAGATTAGATGTTAGTTAAGTACAAATGTATGTTGATAAATAAAGTTCAGTTTAAACAAATAAAATAATACAGTCCACTGCTACCAAACATACATCATTTTGAAATTTTATATTTAGAATTTCTATGTTTAAATTACGAGCTGAGATTTTGGTATTCATCAACGGGAAATGGTAGTGTACTTGAAGGCCTATAAGGTATTTTGACCATTTCTCAGTAAATAATTTAGTTAGAGTAGAAAAGATAAAAATCTAAGTTGTACCAGTTTTTTAGACGATCCCCAATGCGACGCAGTATCAAAATTCCACTTATCCTATTTATTTTAATTATAATTTAAGGGCATATTGTCCAATAAAACCCCGGTTACAGCTTTACCTATAAATAAAATTGATAATTTCATATTTTCCGTTAAGAAATCTCAGAATTTAATGAGTAATCCTCGCCAATTTGTTTTATTCGCTAATAAAGTTCAATCTCACTACGTTTGCGTTTTGATTTGTCGCTGCCATGTTTATTGTGCTAGCAACCGGATGTAGCAGCAGTACGTGATTTATGGAGTGCTTTGCTTAAAAGCTTTTAAAATGATCAGAAGATTTATAAGCAATCGTTTTAAACACCTAAAGAACATCATCGGATTACTACATTTCTAACTTGAATTTATCACTTTTCATGCTGAAGCTAAAGTGTTTACAGAACGTAAGACGCGCGCCTTTTCACCGAAACATCATCACGTCAACGCGACTTTTTCAACGGGAAAGGCAAAGAATTTATAGGCAAGAGGCAAGTTTGCAAGACGAACGATGGGGTACATGAATTTGTAACTTAGAATCATTTGCTAATAGTATAGTGTGTTAATAGGAGTAAATGTGCTACTTTGTGTGCTGAGCATGTAAGTTTGAACGACGAGCGAAGCACCCAAATTCACATTTATTTCGAAGAACACATGCTATTTTTTCTTTAAACATAGAAAATAGAATTATAAATCATTAAAAAATGCCCAATCCAGAATTTTTAGTTGCCATAGAATATGTTGTTTTGTTATTTTTCTTTATTTATTTCATTTTTAACCGTCAAATTATTGAATTACAACCTAACTCTTATTCAATATGTTTTATTTTGTCCGCCGCCAGAGTAGAAGTGTTGCCAAGGAGACACTATTACGCCGGCGGCGATAAAATTGAACTTCTGTTTGTTGAACACAAATACATAAAAACGTACTTTTATGACGTTTGAAGAAAAACAATATTGTCTACATATTTTAAATGCAAGTTTACAGATTAGCACAAGGGACATTAAATGTAAATTTTATGCCGTCATAATGGAATACCTACATGAAAATGTGGTGCTTTAAAATGTTTATACTTAAAGTTATTCCTAAAACGTTTAGTATTCCACTATATTTATATATGCAATTTTTATAACCTTAGTATACATACAGTATGTTTTTCAAAATAAATTCCTGTATATCCCAGCATAAGTAATAATTTCTCTGATGTTGTAAAATAAGCAAATATATAACGTTGCGCTATAACCCACTAAGCCCAGAAACACAGTCAACCAATAATCAAAATCCTCTAAACATTACTGTCCTGATACACCACTTTCGCCTTGTTCACATTCATAGTGCGATTCAGCGATTCATACATGTTCGTCTATTTTCACATTCGTTCACGCAACAAACCATCAATCTTACCCAATCACTTATTCCTCGAACGCCAACGCAATCGTTTTTACCTTCAATCTCATCCACATATATAAGTTTCGGTAACCTTTCATTCGATATTCGTTCAAGATGTCCAAATCACCTCAACTCATTCCCACTTTCTTAACAACATTCTTCTCAATCTTATATTCACCATACACCAATGTATCTGGGCACAGTCAGGTCTCGTATACCCACACACTCCTCTCAAATATCTCATTTCTACAACACCCAACATTCAGAACTATACATCAATGTAGGCACTAACACACCATTATAAACAATTAATCGAGTATCTCTAGATACATTCAAATTTTGAGCAAATGTACCAAGAGCACCCAATACTTAGCATCTTGCAGACACACGCCTTTCAATCTCCGGTCAATACGTCTATCCCTCGAAAATTACAAATTCATTCCCTTGATCCTTGATCCAATCACACACCATTCGCTGAAACATTACAATCAGTCATCAAATCATTCTTCTGAAACATCAACACTTTACAGACAAGTGTTAAACAAAGAAAGCTTTCCTTACAAAATCTATCTGTCTCAGGCTCGTTTTTCGTTTTCATAAAACCCTACATATTAGCGTTCCAGTATTACTATATTTCAATGGAGAGGAGTGTGTTGGTATTGTTTCCGGAATACTTTGGTGTTGAATGAGTGTGAGACTGAGAAGAATATTGTTAAAAAAGTAGAATATAAATAGCTGAAATTTGAGAGGAATACGTGATAAGGTATGATTGATGGTTTGTTGCATGAACGAATGATACCGAGTATAGAATACAGGTGAATGTTTGGAGGAGACTGATTATTGGTTGATTGTGTTTCACGGTTCGTGCTACCTTACTGTGTGAGATATAGCGAGATAATAGCAACATTTTTTGTACTTTGTATAGTTTAAAAATTCAAAGAGATAATAATATTAATCTACAATTTTAGGATACTAAATTATTTGCTAGCCTGTAAAGAAAATTAAAAATTTGCAATTAAAGTAATTCAGCATTTCTTTAAAAGGTACAAAGGCGAATTGAAATGAAGTTAATTGTATACAAAGAAAATAATCTTCTCCAAAATTCTAAGGCATCAAAGGCAATTCCAATTTCCATATCATGAAGTAGCAACGAGAAAGATTAAAGATTACTTGAATGCCTACTGATTTTAATGTTACTTTGTGGCAGAGACCTATAAATCTAATGACGATGATCGATAGACGATATGACATAAGATATAAGAGGTATGAGTGTCAATCTACAGAGAGACACCGGTAGAATTTGCGGATCGTGCATTATGCATGAGAACCATGAATTTAAATATAAGAAGGAGGCATATATAACTGTAGTTAAGTTGGTAGAACCCTGAAGAAAGATGTGTGGAGAAGCAAATTTCTTTTAAAGTACCTCAGTTTTTAAACCCGAACAGACAAAAATAAATATTATCGTTAGCAAGGAAGTACTTAATGGAAATATAAGCTTTTTAAAAAGAGAGTTTTCTTTCTTATTTACCTTATTATTTACTACTGCGTTTGCTGTATGTTTTGTAATATTTGTTATCGCTACAGTAATAGCTTATATCGTAAAGTAAAAAAGTATTTAATAACAGAAAAATGGGGTACTTGCAAATATTTATGATTATGAAGCATAGCGGCTGCAAAATGACATTTTAACGAGCTCATTTTGATTAAACCAACCAGAGTGGAAACCTAACAGTAGCTGCAATAAACGAACTATAAAATCTAGCTGCTATAAAATGTTAAACTGGCTTGAATAATTGAATAAAATAAATAAATTAAATACACATACAACTAACAATTGGGTAAGGAAATAAAATACTTCATATTATTTATAAACCAAGGAGTTAGATTATGAGTATTTGCTCTGCAACTGCGGCTTTCACAATTTTTAGTAGACAATCATGGCCCAGGATGAAACAGAGAGATGAATGCAAGCTATTATGAACGTTTTTTACCAATAGCTCCTCCACCAAATTTCTAACTAATTTTCGAAATGATACTTCTTCGTAACGTATCCGGCAAATATTGGTGTATGCTGAGAGTGAGATTGAGAAGAATGTTGTTAAGAAAGTGGGAGTGAGTCATTTGAGGTGGTTTGAACATCTTGAATAAGTTTGTTCGAATGATTCCGAGTGTGAAGAATAGACTAGCATGTATAAATCGCATTATGAAACTGGACGCGGTGAAAGTGATGTGTCAGGATAGGAATGTTTGGAGGAGATTGATTGTTGGTTGACTGTCTTCTGAGTTCGTGCTACCCCACTGGATGGAATATAGCGTGATGTACCTACTTCTTCAATATACAGTTTGTTTCAATTTAGATGTTCAACAGATTATAAGAGCTTCGACTTCTGTTAAATTAGACAAAAGTGCCACATTATACTAGCACAATTTACTGATGCTTTTGTTTTCCGAAAAAACGCCTAGGTCACTAGATATGGACAATAAATCTATTTTCCTTGATTTTTACCTCCCGCCTCATACTTGTAAGGGAGGTATAGGAAACATGCTAATCATTCTGTAGTGAGTTTTCAGTAGATGAATACGTTTTAGGATCCCTAGAATACAATTTAAATAGTTTCACGATGATGTCTGTGTTTGGGTGTCTGCCTATAGGTCTGTGTGGATCTCTGGAGTTACGGTTTCTCAAAAACTACTAAACTGAAAATTCAGATTTTTGAGTACATATTATATTTGTATCCCGTTGGAAAGAGCTGATTAGGTAGTTTTTTATGATAATCTGATAAACGGAAGTGGCAGTTTACTTGAAGCTCTATCAAATTATTTGAAATTATTAATAATTTTTTTGTTATTAGAATAATGTTTCAAATTTTATTATCTACAATTGTTTTCTCTTACTGTCACCATTTACGAATCACAACACGTTGAATAAAAATAATATTTTGACATTTTCGTTTAAATGAGCTAACCTGTGGTTTATGAAAAAAAGGAAACAACGCTTGAAAATGCAATTTTTTGACATGTATCATAATTGAAAACTAAATTATTTGAAGGGATGGGCATTTCTTGATAGTGGTGGTCCGTGTTTTTGCACTATTCGATAAGAAATCTATGGCGGGATATATTGTGGAGCCCAGTTTTTCATTTATAAATAATTTTCAAACTTTCGCATATTGAGAAAAATGTGTCAAATAAAAAAGGTACATATTTTAACAACCTAACCTAACCTAACCTAACCAGTGGTGTCGAAAAACTTTATATTTAAATTTGTTACTCTGTATTACAATCTGTGAAAATGTGGCGAGAAAATTAACTACAATAATATTTACTTCTCACAGATATATGTATATAACCACTATAGAAATAGGTAGCAGTTGTGACGTGTGACAAACTGCAAAGGCTTATATTTCATTATTTAACTATTCCAAAAAATTTGTGCTTACATATTCTCTTCGATTTTTACACAGAGCATTTTTCTCTAAAATTATTTAAAAGCGTTTTGCAGCGCAAAATAAATTTATCGCCCTGAAATTGATACTCTGTAATGGATACCACGTGACACTTCTGGTCAAATTTTGCCCACACACAATTCAATTTCCTTGTTCAGAAAATTGTTTAAAGGTATAAACTGGCCCTATAACATCGTGATGAAATATTCATTTATTTAAAACTGGTTTTAAATTTCATATACGTAATAAAATCCACCTCAAACCAGCCGCTGTAATGAATAAAATCTCCCCTAATTTTCAATAAATTTACGAGCATATTTTAAATTCATCCGAATCAGTAATCACGTCCATATTATATGTCATGCCTATAAATGATTTCCTGCGTGTCGGTGTAATTTAGAGCAATAATTCAGTATAGCTGGAAGCTGGTTAATGCATACAAGACAATTAAATTTTCCGTCAATTTCAATAATAACAACAACACAACATACAATATCGCCGTAACAATAGTAATCTGTTTGGCAGAGGCTTCTATATACGTGGGAACAATAATTAATACCCGTATTTCGAATAATATTTCAATTGTGAATGTGTCACACGGTGTTACCGACACACGGGGTATTGGCAATCATTGTGCGTTGTCATATATACACTAAACATGAGAGAAGATTCATATTAAATATATACAAGACTTTTGGGGTAAGTTCTGACATACCATTGAGCTTTTGCACAAAATAAATTTTCAGGAGACAAAATCAAAATGCGACAATAGCAGATTCATAAGAGAATCCTACGAGTTGAACAAGACATGACTTCATGTGTTTTATAAGTCATAATTTATTGTTACTTAGTTAGTGTTTCTATTTACTTGCTTATGTTACTCATTTGTTTTCTTAATGACGAATTACGTTCAGTAAAAGTCTTTTATATATTTACTATGAGTTATAAAGGTCTCTTCAATTTAGTGAAGATTCATAATACAGGATGAACAGAAAAGTGATAAGCTGAGTAATCCTGCTGCAAACATTTTGTACGACCTTCAGTAGTTAAACGGGTTGCTTAAAAGAAATGTAAATTTGGCATGTCTCTTAAATTTGTAATTAGAATAGTTAACCATTACGTTGAAGATTATTATTGTACTATTTTTGTCAGAGATATTTAATTGGTTACAGTTACGCTTTACAAAAATATAAAACACCCAATCGAAGCTGGGGGAATAAAAAATAGAAATGCCGCTATTTCACGCGTCATGTGCGTCGACTACTGATCGAATGAATAATAAAGCATGATTTTCAATGCAGCCCGTAGCTCATGTCGTGTCAAGGGTAGCTTTTAAAAATAAAATGGTGTGACATTTATAATTTCTAAATAGTTTACGAAATATAGTCATTGAATATTGAATACGATGAAATTATTATACTGGGAGTTTTTTTTCTATTATATTTTTTTAGTATACATACCGTACGTGTCATTACTATAATTATAAAGTTGACAGTAATGTATTAAAGCGTTTTTTTTTTAAGTAAATAATATTAGTAATAGTCAAACAAAATGAAGAATTATGTTTAATATTTTAAAACGTTGAATTTAAATAAACTTATATCTACAGAACTACCTACATCCAAAAGTCTTATTATTTCCAAGCAATGAGAGTAAAGACAAATAACAAATTTATTTTAATCACTTTAGTACTAAATAATTTTTAATTTTTGTAAATTATCCCTATGTTTACTTAAAACATAAACGCTTTTTAAAAATGTATTGTTGTCAATCATTTTAACTATGGTAATGACACATCTCTATATAAAGAAAACTCTCGGTATAATCATAATAACAGAAAATAAATTTTTAAGGCCGGTATTTTCGATCTCATAACTAGAGAGAGAATAAATGTATCAGTGGAACAAACAAAAAATATCGCATCAAAAGATGACAACTAGAATAACAATCATCATTTTGCTATTTATTTAAATTTACCCCTGTAGTTCCCCATCCACTAGCAACTTTGAGGGCTATGACTTGACGGCTGGTAACCGCATTTCATACGTAAAAATATATCACTTACTGAGATGTGCGTAAGCAGAGTGCCACACCCATAATGAGTAAAAGGCTTGATTTTTTTTAAATTTTAGCCATGATTTTGATGCAATATTTCTTGTTTATATAAATGTATTCTTTAGTTTATCTGAGGTTGGAAATACCTAAGTTTCTTAATTTATAAATTTAGCAAAATAAAAATATTTTTTTAAATTTTCCTTTTCGAAGATTTGATAAGCGACTTTATTTACTGAATGAGGCGACTCTAGCGGAAAAACTAGAAGATAAATCAAATGTTGATATCCAAAATAAATTTCACGTACTTGAAATAATTATAAAGCGATTTATTTCTTCAGAAAATAGTATGTTCAGGATAAGACGATTTCTAAAAGATAAAAATAGTAGTCCTCTGATAAATATATTGAGATCCAGAAGTTTCTTAAGGCCCTCCTTACTCATTCTCTGTGTAGAGCAGACCACTTTTCAACCCTAATACTTCCCATTGAACTTTGAACTGCGCATTACGCAGACAAAGACAACGTCTTTCTCCAGTTCACTAGTTCATCGTTTCGCATAGAACATTCTACGCGTAGATTAGAACTCCTCTTTTTCACTCACTAGTTCAGCCTCACCTCATCAACGCCCTCACAATCCTCATGTGCCCTTTGCCCCGATCGACACGTACGGCCCTGGAGAGATCGGCTTTGCATATGTAGTGCAGACTGTGATTACAGTTCCACAGCTCACATGTATTTGTGTTTGACGTTTCTGTTTGTTCGTTCGTTACGTTGGCAGTCTTACGTGTACGTATACGTCTTGTGTTTTGTGCTATGTTTGTGTTAAGGTAATGCTAAGTGCGTGAGGCGTAAACATAAAGGAGTTCGACTGTCAGATTTTACTGTTACTCTGGCAACGGAAAGGATTTTATTCGAAGTTGCGCGATTGTTATTGGGAAAGGAAATGTCTCTTCAAACGCGGTATTCATGATTCAATGTTCACATTTGAAATGCACTTTGAATATTAACAATTTCTTATGAAATATACTAAATGTAAGCTTGTAGTTTGTAGGTAGTATGCACTTAGTCAAAGTGAAACGATTTTTTACTTTTTTGTGCGAAGGAAATTAAGTGTTATACGATCCCAAAATCATATAGTTTGGCCCAACTAAGACTTTTAGAATAACTAAAAAAAATTCTGAACTTACAAAGAGTTTGTTGTACTCAATTTAGTTGTATCTTAAATTCTGTTATTTTAAAGAATATTTTAAGAAAAAAATAACAATTGAAATAATAACAAATTTAGACGATCGTGGTGATGTAGTGGCCACGGTACTAGCTTAGTACACCAGAGGTCGTGGGTTCGAATCCCACTGAAAAGCATGACCACATAATCACTAACATAAAGATTTCATTTGGCCCAAAAGTATTGACTGTTAATGGTAACACTGTTTTTGAATCTGATGACAACAAAATATGGAAAAACGATTCGAATATAGATTGTAGGTAATATTATTCTACATCTTTTTGATTCCAATAAAATTTACTCTATCTCAATTTTTGTTTTGTTTTAAGCGGTCTCAACTGCTGAGGTTATATGCCGCCTTAGTCCCTTGTTTTCGATGGTGTGACAATGGCACGCAGTGTTCACTGGTATGGGTTTTCGAAAAGCGGTCACCCATCTTACTACTGACCACGGGCAGTGGTGCTTAACTTGCGCTATCGAGTGAACCGGCTTTGACGCTACCTGCCATGTTAGTTGCCTTTCTATCTCATTTATTTATTAAGATATGTCCAAAACCCTGATAGACCTTCAAATAATCTACCACTTTCTGTTGATGAATTGTTCCCAAATTCTAATTATTTTTCTTGCCTACTGTTTTTTTAACATATTGACTGTATTATTATATATTTTATTATTCTTTAATCTATATTTTATAATTTCTAATTTGAATATTTACTTCTTGTTGCTGATGACTTGTATTAAAGTCGAAACGTATCATTAAATATATCATAACACTTTTCTTATGAAGATAGTACGAGGACTAACTACTTTTAGTCATATGTCGCTTAATGAGTGGATAATTGTTAATTTATGTGAACCACACAACCATGCACTTCAATGGGATTCGAACTCAAGATCTCTGGCGTGCTAAGCTAGTGATATAGCCACTACGCCACCGAGATCGGCATTATAACATTTATATATCTATATGTATTGGTTCTGAGACCTACAAATCCAATTTCAATTAGTAATTAAAAGGATCTAAAACCTATTTTAATTATAAATTATAAAGTGGTAGTTGCCCATTTAATAGCATATATAGATAATATAGATATTTTCAAAAGCAAATGTGCAGTAAAAAGTTGAATTCACAATTGACCAATTAATTTTAAGAAGTAAGGATGATTCGACGACTGGTGACCGTACTTCAGACAAAAAATATGATTTGATCTGTCACACACAGCCCGGGCCAAAGTGCGATGATATATTTAATAATTAAACTTTATCCTTCCTGAACTTTAATTATACTCCAACTGTCAAATCAAGAACGAGCAAACAATTAGTCCTACAGATCATTCGTCAATCTTCATTTCCGAAATAATTTGTTATAAGAGTAATTATTTTTGTTATAAAGTTGTTATTTATTCAGTAAACTGAACGAAATACCCATAAATTTTAATTAAATCCAAGCAAATATCAATAATAGATTAGCTGGAAGTAGACTTGTCGCAAAAATACATATGAATTATCTCGCTTTAATCTGCGTCAGCAGAGATAAAGGGTTATAATACGTATACAAATATCAAATATGAAATTTGAATGTTATAGCAGATTTGTCGTCGCATATCGTCATACAAATTATTAATTACTGAGTAAATTGCAAAGTTGCCATTTAATTTGAAGTCAAAAGCGTTGAAATTACTTTCATCTTTATATGGCCCAGAATAAAACCCGTGTGCTGTATAAACAGTAAATATTTTGAAGATTGTCTGAAGCCGTACAAAGAAGACTTCGTCAAACCTCAAGTACCTACCAAGGAGGAGTTCATATTAATATTGAATATTTCCCAGCTTTTATTACTTATTTTATATCGTCTAATACATACATAAAATTTGTAATATTAAATTTTTCAATGCGTCCAATTCAAATGGAAGGAAATCATAAAAAATAAAATGATTCATATATTTTGCGTGAAGCCCACGTTTTTTTCTGCATGAGAAACTGAGCACAGCATGTTTAAATTTTCAGAGCAATAATTTTCAAGCTCGCAATGATGTTAGAAAATTTATGGTTTAGATAGCATGGTATGGAAGAAGAAGAATAAATGGAAAGATATGATTGATGGTTTGCTATGATACATTGGGAGTAACCACGTGGAAAATAATGGATGATCCGGAAAGAAATTATGAATATGTATTAAATAAAGGGTGAGAATTATTTAACTTATTTTTTTCTACGTTCACTTAGAAATATGCTCATTGTAACGGATGTTTTTTATTTAAAGGTTTGTTTTCCTTAGAGTGGGTACACTTTTTCCAGCGACAGCCAATTTGACAGCTGACAGCTGTTTTGTGCTCATTTTGGTTTGTATTTCACAATAAATAGACTTACATCAGAACCAGGGACACATTGGCCAGAAAGAACAACGTCTGTAAATTTTGTAAATTTATTTCGAAAATTTTATTCTGCGATGATGCAAATTTTTTGTTAAATGCCTACTTCAACAAGTACCTAAATTGCCGCCTTTGGGGTGAAGAAAATCCACAAGCCATTATTGAGACGGCGTTACATAAATAAGAAGTCACTGTTTGGTGTGCTTTACGAGCTGTTAGAATCATGTTCATATTTCTTCAAAAATGATACCGGCTAGATTGTTATAGGTAATGAAGACCGCTATAGAGCGATGATTACCGACTTTTTCGTTCCCCAATTGAATGGCATTAATGTGGAATAGCGGTGGTTTCAACAAGATGGTGCAACATGTCACACAGTGCGCACCTCATTTGATTTATTGAGGGGCACATTCGATGAGAGCATAACATCGCGCAGTGAACTTGTGGATTGGCCTCCAAGATCTTTGATTTAACATCTTTGGAGCATTTTTTGCGGGGATATTTGAAAGCGCTAGACTACGCCGATAAACTCGAGACGATATAGACGTCATGGAAACCACCATTAGGAATGTTATTGTTGATATATACAAACACAAAGGGTATTATTTCATTTTAAAGTTCAATACCTATAAAAAAAAAACACGCCTTATATATGTTCTTGCTAGGGAAATGAGGTACATTGCAAGCATCGTGAGAAATGAATTTGTGTAGTGAGTATTTCAATGCAGGTCATTTCATTTCATTACAGGTGCCATTGCTAGGATACTTATTTAGAATTGTCAAATATAGGAATGGTGAAAGTGAGACAAATTTATTATTAAAATATAAATTAATTAGGAAATATTATCGTGTTCGTAGAAAAAGCATAGTGTACAACTCGCATGAAATGTTCATTTTATACTCGTATGATTTGCTTATTTTGACAATATAATATTTTTTTGAGCTCCGTGGTACCGCGTCGAACTGTGGATCGTGAGATCCTCAGTTCGAATCCCACAGCTGACAGTTGCCAATTTAAATTTACCCCTGTGGTTCCCCCTCCACTAACATCTTTGGGTGCTTTTGTTTGACGGCTGGTAACCGCACTTCATTAGCAAAAATATATCACTTACCGAAATATGCGTAAGCAGAGTGCCACACCCATAATGGGTTAAAGGCGTGATGATATATTTATTTATTTTACTATTATTTCACAATTCTTAAAATAGAAATATATCAATTATCTTTGCGTCTATAACAAAACTATTACAGCACTGAAAGAGTTCGTTAATAGCTCATACTAGTGTTGTAACAGTGCAGTACAATTTATATTTTTAAGGTTGGTGACACTGCTGAAATAACATAATCTCAAAATATATCAAATATCCAAACTTATTTTTACTTCAATTAAGTTCACAATTTTAAATTGGAACAATTGAATTGAAAGTCACAACAGTATCACCAACTAATACAAAATTCTCTAAATTTTGAAACAATTATTTTTTTATTTAATAAAATTCCTATCTACATTGCTACTTGGTTCTGTGGTCTTTATATTCTATTATTTACAGAAAACAGGAAACTGGAAAACATAGTTTTCTCCGTTTTGATTTTATCTGCTCATGTTACCTACCATGTAATTCATACTTTTATTTGTTATATTGTTGTCTAGAAAGTTTTACTGTATGATATTATATATTCGAATAATACCTCAGTTTAGTTTCAGAATATTCACAAAGCTGAACTAATATTTTCCGATAAAATTGTCAACAACACATTACAGAACATAATTCATTACTAAATACGTAAGCGAAACAATTGTATTATCAAACAAAATGTCTGAATAATAACTGTTGTTTTAACCTTTCCCCATGTCAAGATTTTCTCGTCGAAAAATAAATTTTACCAGGATATAAACTGGGTGAATTTATGAAGGCTCATATTTTCATTTTGTTTCGACTATCATAATAAAATTTACATCTTGGAATGGCTGAGGGAATGGCCACCGAAACGCACTACAAATAAAAATGATTTATTGATTCTGTTTGCAGTTTGCATATTCGTCAGTCTAAAAATATACTTTGTATATTTATATCCGCAGGATTATTGAATACGTTGAGTTAGTTTAAATTAAATTAATTACATTTTTCAATAATGTTAGTTGGTGCGAAACATTTTAAATCTGTTTTGTAAGGGTTATATTTACGATGGAAATTTTCACTTTTAATTACTTTTCAAGTTAAAAGGTGGCAACACGATGAAAGAGATGATTTTGTAATGAACGAAGAGATGTGTTCTTTCGTAATAAGACATAAATACAAAAATAATAGGCTTATTTGGAACGTTCCCTCCCAGTATTGTTTATTTCGTTGCTTGAATCTAATTAATGCTTTTCTTTGAAATATCATTATTCATTATTTACAAAATAAAGTCTGAAATAGGAAGGAAATCCGTTGCGAATGATACGACTTATTTCAGAATTAAAAACAATAATATTAACGTTTATTATACAGTGGTATAACAACAACAATATTAATTAACAAATTGAACAAATACAATTTTCGCCTTGCTTTCAATTTTATGTTATCATATTGTATATTAACATATCAATTTTGAAATAATGAAAAGATTACTTTGTAGCAAGATTACATAAAAATTAATTATTATTATTATTATTTCACCAAATGCGCGAAATGCCAGAGGGGAAAAACAATAACTCGACAAGGTTAAACGCATTTCGCACACGAGGTGCAAACAATATATTTTCTACATCTGTATTTTATTAATAAAGGTTAAGTAAAAACCGGGAATAAATGATTTCCAATAATCCTTTTCATGTTTTTAATATTTTATAACAATAATAGTTATTTATTTAACTAGGCACCATAATACCAGATTTACAGTTCTAAGGCGCTTGGTCAATAATGATATTCTCAACCGCAATTTATATACTGATTTTTTCACTACTCTCTTAAAACCTTTCTAATGAGTTTTATATTAATAATAACCTAAAAAATAAATTCTTTTGTTTTAACATTGTCTTAACTTGACTGTAAATAAAAAATAAATACTATTTATGTATTGCCTTCTTTAAATATATAATAGTTATTTATGATGTACCTAAGTGTTAAAAGTGACTTTTTAGGAGTAAGATAAATAAATAGCATAATAATAAACATTTATCTTTTCGCGAATTTAACAATAAATATTACAATAAATAAATGCATGAATATATATTTCACAATGTAAAAATATAAGCATACTCATGCAAAATTTGACAGGAAAAAAATTAGTTATTCTTTATTCTGAACAATTCATAACTAATACTTTCCCTGCAATTTTAAATCCATAATTAATATTTTAGTTGAGTTTAATGAGTTAAATATATTCAGAAGCTTAAATTTCTTTGAAGAATAACAGTTCTAATTATTAACCTAGGTCAATAATCATTACTGACCGTTACTAAAGAAGCTAATCAATTATTAACCGTTAGTAAAGAAGCTGTAACGAAAAACAATTTCACGACTCAAAACGGACTCAATAATGTTGCTAGGCTAGTAGCGAAAAATTATATAGTAGGTATTAAAATTATTTTGACAGTTCATATTTTCATAGAACTTGCTTGATTGGGCTGAATGAGGAAAATATTTATAAGTTTATTGCATAAAAATGAAGAAACAAAAATACAACTAATATAACATTTGACAAACAATTTCTAAATAACTAAGAATGAAGTGCAACTGCTACTTTTTGTCCTCTTTGTGAACCTGTCTGAAGTAATGTTTTAAAAATATTGTTCTGTATTAAAAAACACTCAAAATGTTCAGCTGCTTCACTCTCCATTAGCACCCGTAGATGTCGTTATAAATTTAGCTTTTTTTAATAAATATGTCCCATGCCATCATCAGCATAAAAATGCAATAACCGTGCTTCAAACTGGAAAAAGGCGTGATGCTATTTATATTTCAAAGCACATCCTAGGTGGGTTGGTACATTTATTTATAGGTATATCTTTGATAAAGAAATAATTTTAATTTAATATTGTGAGGAAACAGGGCGAAACACTTTAATGTTTGCTAATATTTAAAATGTAATTGAAATCAAATAACCTCAATTAATAATTTATTATGTGTTTATCGACACAATTAATTAAATTAATAATGCGCACTATGTTCATCATAAACTACAGATTTTCACCAAAATTTCATAATTGTACCAGGTGAGCAATCGCTCTGCATTTTTTATTAAGTTGCACAGATATCTTCAATATACAAGTCGGATGTATATCCATTTTCGTTCAATACTATGCAACCTTCGAGCATACACTAACAGTGTATGCTCGAAGTATGCAACTTTATATTTTATAAATGAACAACCTACAAATTTTTTGTTTCTCTTTTTTAAACGAAGATGGAAAGCGGACTAACTACTATGGTCATATGAAGTCTCATGAGTGCTTATGAATTGCATGAACAACACAAACCGTGCTCTTCAGTGGGATTCGAACCCACGACCTATTGTGTACTAGACTAGTAACATAGCCACTATACCTCCGAGATCGGCTTGTTTCTCTTCAAAACAGTTCCTATTTATTATAGTTAATATAATAAATAATAAATAATATTAATAAATAATCACACACAAAGTATGTGATGAATTGTGTGTGAATGTTTAAACAATTAGATTAGTTGCTATCAGGGTTTTAATAATTATTATTTGCTCCTTTTACATAGTTTATCAGCTTTCTGTTGTTATATTTTATTTATTTGTCGTATTGATGTTGAAGGGCAAACATTCTGTTCTTAATTTATGACATACTTTCCGCGTGTGATTTTTCCAATATTAAAAACATGAATAGTTTCTGTACTGATCATTTTAGGACTATAATGAATAAGAATAAAATATCTTTACAAATTTTCTTAAATATTATGTTCTATTGAAATATATGAAATAAAAAAAAAACATAATAATATAGACCAATGATCCACCCGGTACTTGTAATTAAATTGTCAACGAAAAATTTTAATGTTTGCTAATACCTAAAATGTAATTGAAATCCAATAGCTTCATTTAATCATTAATGATGTGTTTATCTACACAATTAATTAAATTAATAATGTGAACTATGGCCATCAGAAACTACAGATTTTAACCAGAATTTGATAATTGACTTGGTAATTAACTAACGATATACATACAGCGCGCCAATATGAACAATACATGGTTCGAATTATTGCAACATTAGGCAATTTATTTATTTCTAGACAATAAATAATTATTAAATACCGGATACTCCATCGGTCTGTATTTTTAATTTCGTACAATTATTTTAAATATTACCCATTTTTTTCAAAGTTTATTGAACATTAAAATACCCACATATTTACAGTAGAAGATTTTCTATCGGATGATCCGTTTTCTCGCAATGATATACAACGTTATATTTTTAAATGGAACATATATTTTTGCAAAATTTATAGACTTTTTGTTTCTTTTTAAAACAGTTATTATTTTTTATAGTCCCAAAATTATCAGTATGGAAACTATGCATATTTTATGAAGGATCATACACACCAAATTTGCCATGAAATTAAAAACAATAAATTTATAAAAAAAAACTTTTCGAATTGAACTTCAATTCAACAAACTAAATAAAATATTACAAAGAAAACTAAGGGCTGATCTTTCCATCCACGAAAAAAATACCGAATAAATAAAAAATGTCGCATCGAAATCATTGCTCAAATGATAGTAATTGTACTAGCTGTCATTTTTTGATGCGTAATTTTTTATTTATTCCACGAATAATTTATTCGGAAGTTTATTCGTAGAGAGAAAGACCTGCCTTAAGTGAAAAAAAAAAAGCAAATAATAATATGACAGCAACTAACAAACATTTACATACATTTCGTAGCACACTTTATGTGTGTGATTATTTAATGCGAAGAAGAATATAAATAGTTTCTGTACTAATCATTTTAGAATTGTTCCTAATGAATAAGAACTTTTAAAAAGAAAAATAAAATTTAAAATCCAGTTAAATTTACTGTCATACTAAATTATCCAAATGACAATCAAATTTTTGACGGTAATGTTAAGTAAATCATAAAATAATTTGAAATGGCGTGTAGTTATTAAAAACAAATAAATTTACTTTAAAAGTAAATTTAAGTGGTAGTTAAATTTTTTTATCTACGCCCGTGAGTTAAATGTCACTTATCCCATTCATTTTCCGTGAGTTAAGAGCTTCATTACTTCACTAGTTTTCATTAACGTACTATTTATTAATGTTAATACAATTTTTACAATTCTTTAAATTAATTACCAATATTTGAAGCTTGTTCTCCTATATCCGACGAAATACTAAATTACTCAATTTCACAAAATACTTCAAAAATTTTTGATAAACAACGACATGATTGTTTAATGGGTTTAATGTCAAATTGTGAACGTCATGGATTAGAAACATTTTTACGACAATTACTTGGATTAATTTTCTATTTGTCAAAAAAAAAACAGTAAAATTAATTTAATTTTGTAACTTCGGGCGGGCATAGATAAAAAATATTGTACAATACATGTGTGATAATACATTATTAATATACTTATGTGATTACACAACTCGGCTATCACCTCGTTGTGCAAATTTCACATGCGTATCTTAAAAATTGTCTTATCCCACTTATATCATAAATAACTATTATAATAACGGGTATTAAATATAATAGGTATTTCATTTAAAAATATAAAGTTGCATATCATTACGCGAAAATGGAACAACCGGTAGAAAAACTTATAATGCAGATACGTGGGCATTTTAATGAAATGAACTTTGTTTGAAAAAATTTTGTAATATTTAAAATAATCGCAACAAATAATACAGACCACCTGCTATATAAAAAAATTAAGGCCATAAAACATGTTTATTATTATTATTACACCACAATGGATTCTTTTAATTTATCATATTCAGAAAAAAATAAGCTGTAGTTATTCATATATTAATACCTAATAATATTTGTTTGACAAAGTTTTTCTTTTCAGTAATTTAAATAATTTATATAAATCTCCTACCTTATTACAACCAATCACCAAATTTGCTTTTGACAGCACTATCACGGATTAAACAAAAGTATCTCAAACTAACAACATTCACTAGTATTTTTCTACTTGTTTGTTGCAGCTTTACAGAGCGCTTCGCGGACTCTACGTAACTTGAGCGTCGCGACGCGTGAACAGCAGCGAGCGACGTTGTTCGACGCTGGCGGAGGACTGACAGAGGCGGCGGCGGCCTGGAGGCGGGACATAGGGCGCGCGCAAGCGAGCAACAGGACCTACAGAGCATGGACCAGGAGGACTGTATGGATATGTGATGTTTGTGATGTTGAGGAGTAATTAACAGGAATTTTTATCAAAAATAAATCATTTTTTAATGTAATTACCTGCTACGTGCAGTTGCTTTGCAGCGCAGAAATGCGCTCATGGTGGGGAAGGGTGGAACTAGGATATGGGTGCAGTTTGGTTGGAGTAATACGCATATTATGAATTTATTAGGGGTTAGTTTTTCTGATAACCTTATCGAGGAAAATTACGTCTTTATATATGCGTATACAAATAATCAACGTATATATTTGTTCCATCAACAGAAAAATAAATAAATTATATGACAAAAACAAAACAATTCAGATGAATTAATTAATCCATATGCACTGTCATCGACATTAATGTTCAAATAAATATACGATTGTTCGATTGTGATGAAAAATAATACTTCTCTTGTGCACGATTCATTTAAAAATAATAAATTACCTATATTTTTTGACAAATCAAAAGGTAATTCTTAAATCTGTTAATGTACAGGGTGTTTCTTATCCTATACGCATAAAGGTGAGAACTGATAGTTTATGATAGGTAATGAAAGAAAATGAAAAAAAAAAAATTGTAAGAGTTTTTTTATTATAGAGATAACGAATAAAGTTTAATAGTAATGTATCTACGATAGTGTGTAAAATTGATGTTTAGAGTTTGTAAAACGGTCGTTTAGTAACACGATATCATTAGTCACGTGTTACCGAGCAACGAGTGATTAACATTTTTAAATACGTTAAATTTGCAAAAATTTTGTTATCATGGCAAACTTCTCAATTAATATTGTGATCCTAATACATAAATAATAGTATTTTTTATATTTATTGGGGTTTTTCATTATATCGTAGATAAAATAATGTAAGATACACATACGTAAAGCGTCTTTAGTCACGAATGGGTCAATTAAAACACGAGCGTAGCGACTTGTATCGTAAATAACTATTATTGTACTAGTGTGGAATGTAACATGTTAGTCATGAAAGAAAAAGTTTAGCCACTCACCCTTCGGGTTCGCGGCTACTTTTCTTGAGTGACTATTATGCATTCCACACGAGTGCAAAAAAGCGTTTTATCCAACACCACTCTTAAAACGTCTTAATTCGTTTGTGTATTTTCGTTTTTTGTTTGACACTTACAAGACATTTGATATGCTATTTATAAAATATAGAAATTACAAAATTGTAAACATGAAAAAAAGTAAAAAATAGATGTAAATATGGAAATATCTCTAAATGTCCGATTAGAAACACGAGAAGCATGTCTGAGTTTAATTCCGAAGAAGTCCAGAGACATTTATAACAAAGAATTTAGTGAATTTAATCAGTAATTATTTTCTCCGTGACTTCTCTATTATTCTCTCACTGAGTGAGGAATGTTGGACATTATTTATTTAAAAAAAAAAACAATAATTACAGCATTATTATGAGTCGGCGTTGGATAAAATTATTTCGTACCGTTTAAAATTTGCTTATGGGAGGTTATGTGTTGTTACATCAGATTTTATATATTTAAATGGTTTTAGAAATGACTACGTTCATCTGTCATTTATACTTAGTGTGTGATACAAATATTGAATTTAGAAATTGAGTATGTTTGTTATTTATAATTGACATTATAATATCTTTGATGATGGCATAAACGATAAGAGATAAATTTTCCATCAATTTTTGTTTAAAAATCTATACGTATTTTACTTGATCTCATTCCATATCAGAATATATTCATGAATCAATTAACAGACTGATATTTTCAAAACAATTTGTATGCTATAAATTAGATAGTGATAAGATTAGTGCCATCTTCTTGTTAAAAGTTAAAAATTATAAGAGATTTTATGACTGTGACATATGAAACATTTGATCTTGAAAATATATTAAATGTGTTTTCTAATACAACAGTTAATTTTTATTCCCGTTGACTTCAAATTAGTTAAGCCAGAAACCAGCAAGCGATAAATTAATTTTTAATTACGTCCAATATGCTTGTAATTATTTTACTTTAAATACTAATTACTTTAGATCGATTAGTAGAGACACTCCTCGCATTTATAGAAAACAGGAAAAAAGACATCAAATTGATTTTATTAATTATGAGACATGCATGTGAGTTACTGGTCCCATGTTGGGAATATATGTAGATTTATTGGTTGTTTTATGAAACCATTACGGTAATTGAGAAATTAACTGTTGTTTTGACCTTACTCTAAAAATAACTTGGCTTTGTTTTGATTTCGGAACGAGTTTTATGAATGAAAAAACCTTTAAAAGTTTGGAAATATTTAAACAAACATGCAAGTTCATCCGCAAAAAGCAGAATTTTAAAAATATTTTTTGGTCTCTTTCTTTATAAAGCATTTTGGTGGAAGTTGAACTGAGATATTTTAATATTTATACATTTTGGTAACACATCGGATCATGACATCCCTAGCGATTTTAAACAAGGAATGTAACAGATTACCCACTAGTGGGTATAATTTTGAGAAAAGTCACTTGCGAGTAATTTTCTATTTATAACAATAATAATAACACACAACACCTAGGTAACTACTTTGATTGACATTTTAATTTAAAAATTTAAGGCATATGTCACTGTCAAATAATATTTCTTTAATAAATTTTTCATTTATTAAGAGGTGTTGGATACTTCACACGTGGGCAAAGTGGAATTATCCTCTCGATAAAATTATCACACTCAGCACTCAGCCTTCGGCTTCGTGGGTAATTCCTTACTTTGCCTGCTTGTAAAGTAAATAACTATTTAGGTATATATAACCAATATATAATATTAACTTTATTCTTATAAAAATCATTACTTAATGTATTTCATTATTTTACAAGGGAAATAAAAATAACATGTACTCCCTAGGGAAATAGAGCGATTTAAAACCCTTGAAAGTTCCATCCATCGATTAATAGATATCTCAAAAATTATCAGTAATAATATAAGAAGAGGGTGAGAATAAATTGAAAATAATTTGACAGATCTTTCGAAAACTTGTTGCCAGGCAATAGCCACGAAAGCCCGTAGGGCTTGAGTGGCTATTGCCAAATGGCGACAAGTTTGAGAAAGATACTGGAGAATTATTTTCTAATTTATCGAACTCTGGAGTTATATTTAATTAGATTTTTTTTTTGATTTCATCATCAGGCACGTCACTAAATCCATCTTTTTTGCTCATTTTTACTTGTGTTGATGATACCTATCTGACATCTGACATCTTTCAACAAAAACAAATAAGCTACAGAGAAAATTGCCGGGAATAATCACAAGAGCATTATAATAATGACAGGATTGGTTAAAACGCAGACACGTGACATACAATAAAGCATTTGATTGGTTTAAATAAACGTCAAAAAATAATCAATTATATTTATTTTGCAAGAAAATTTAATGTTTTTTTAAAATAAAATAAATTGGAACCTATTATTTCTTTTTTGATAGATGACAAGTTTCTATCAATGCATTTATTTTGTTTGATCTTTACAGTCATTTCAAGTTTGATTTTACCTAAAATACTATCATACTAGTGTACATTTGGTAGTGAATTAAATATTGAGAATAAGAGACGAAAAAATGATTTATGTATCCCTCCGAACGTAACATTCTTACTAGATGTATGTACATACATGCTGTTAACAGTCTATTTTGTTAAAGTGTCATTATTTGCCTTAAGCGGATTCAATCTTTGCTTTCGAGAAATAATGTTGAACTTTACTCCCTTGATATATAAACGACTTTAATTTGCTTACCGAAACCTTTTCTCCTTTCAAAACGTTGAAATCGGACTTACCTAAAACAGAACAGAAAATAATTAATTAA
Organism: Poecilus cupreus; assembly: GCA_963942605.1. Lineage (NCBI taxonomy): Eukaryota > Metazoa > Arthropoda > Insecta > Coleoptera > Carabidae > Poecilus > Poecilus cupreus. Next base: position 36,727,524 of record OZ012714.1, read on the forward strand.
ATATAGTTAAGGTTTCAGAAGTTATATGATTTATTGATTGTTAATTATATAAGAGTGAGCGTAGAGTGATTTTTATTTGTTGAAGATAAATAGAATTCCTGATAAGGTGTAAATTACTATAATTTATTTTATTTAGTTTTGAATATTGAATTAATTTTTATGCAGGTAAGATTATAAGCCTGATATTATTATTTTTTCTGTCACAAAATAATGAATTAGATTTGATTGAGCGAACAATCCTAAAGATAAGAAAATTACAGGACAAATTTGACGAAATCAAATTACTTAAACAAATAGTGTTACAGATTACAGCAACACAAATTTAATTAACAATTATTTGCACAAAAAGAACTAAAAATATTGTGATTGTTAAGTTTTATTTTGAATCCAATTGAGCAAATAAATTTCAGTACAAAATCAACATACAAAAATTATATCGTTGTTTATTCAACAAAAAATATTATTGGAAAAGTAAATTTAACGAACGGCTCATTCCGTCAATTGCAAATTTGTCTATGCCCAATAAAGTATCGAATTTTTCGGTGCAGTGCATTTACTGAATTTAGTACAGTCAGGTTAATTACCAACAACCAACAAAAGTTAAACACGCGAAATTTTCATGCCTGGAAACATTTCCAAGACAAAAGAAAATCGACTAAAACGAAAACTGGTTTAATTTGTACCATCATGCGAAAAACAAAACTTTTGCAATAAAATTTTTAGTTTTAATTGCATACCAGAAATTTTGTTATAAAAAATTATAAACTCGGAATAATTTTAGTGCAAAAAATGATGAAGTTCATAAATGTCATTTGCTCGTAAAAGTACGGAATTATAATCTATCAGCCCGGGTTTAATTGCAGAGTGACGTCGAGGTATATGTTATATGCACTCTAAAATACGTTGCATAGCTGGAGTGAGTCGAATGCAAATTAATTTAGTTGTTCTAATGAGGACAGTATACGTTTGAGTAGCGTTTCATAGAATGTGCACCAAATATCAACTATCCAAATCGCAAAACCTTTTGATTATTTTGTTTATTTATCCATTACAATAATACACAGGTGAAACCCTTCTGTTTAATAGGTAAAAAGGAGTGATGATATATTTATTTTATAATTATTTATATTTACAAAATTTACTACTTGTAAATTTAAAATTAATAAACATGCATAAATGTTTAGTTTTGTATCTACGTTGTCACAATTTAATTACGTTTATAGGTTATGTGTTTCATTGCTGCCGGGTGCTGTTATTCCCGGCATAAATTGTTGCCAACATTGTGAACTAAATTTATTACTTTAAAATAAAATACCATTCAATATTCTACCATTTTCTATTATTATGTAAAAGGGTGCTTGAGAAACTACACTTTATCATTATACAGTATTTTAATTAGGAGTAATTTCTGAAATTAAGTATTTTACGACTTATTTATTGCGTTATTTTACTAAAAGCATTTGCAGATGAATCAAGGTAATTAATTAATCAAAAATCGTATTTAATTTGATAATACTTTCATTGATAAATGAGTAGGTACACTATTTTTTCTAACAGATAAGAAATAATAATCTACCACATACTTAATATAAGTAAGTAATTACTTTTCTTAATAATAAACCATTTTCAAAAGATAGTTATTTTTCTCTTCTTAGTTTATCCAATAGCTGGTACCACGAGCTCTGTTTTTTGAAGTTTAAGTACATTTTAGTTTCGGTTTAGCGTTGTACAAAGTTCTAAAATTATTTTATAAAAAATACTTCAAATAAAATTTATATTTCTCTGTAACTCTATTTTCAAAAAATAATTTTAGAACATTGTACATCGCTAAAATCGAAACTAATAGTATATTGTGTTATTAGGAGTAAATGTGATACTTTGGGTGCTGAGTAATTCAACCAAGGCTTATGCGAAATCATTTAATAGTATATTGTGTCATTAGGAGTAAATGTGATACTTTGGGTGCTGAGCATGTAAGTTTGAACGACGAGCAAAGCGAGTCGAACAATTACATGCGAAGCACCCAAAGACACATTTACTCCGAATAACACATGCTATTTTTTCTTCAAACAGAAAATAGACATTAAAACATTAAAAAATCTGATGTAGCCAGCACATAACCTCCCGCCCAATACTACTCTTAAACGGTACAAAATAGTATTTGATGATACAGAAACATACCTTCTTATTTGTTTATTTTCTACTTATATTTGAGAATTTTAATTTTCTTTCGTATATTTATTTAATTTTTCGACATATATTTCACTAAAAAAAAAAAAACAGCTTCACAATCACAATGACATGTGTCACATTTCGTAAAAAATTGAAAATTTTTCCATGGTGCACAAGGAATACAAGATTTGTGAAATATTATTTCTTTATATTTTATTATCTCTAAATTTAATGAAAATTAATAAAATTAGTGTAATCAATAAAATTAAATATTCTTCAACTTTCAAAATAACATAAATTGTTGAAAAAGGAAATCTAACCGTGTTTTTTACGAAAAACTGTTAAGGGCTTCAAGTAAACTGCTACTTCCAGTTGACCAATTTTATCCAAAATCTAATCAGCTCTTCATTTAAATATAAGAAGCAATAATTCACAAAATTGTATTTTTTGATATTATAGTATTTGAGTTATGCGAGACGAAAAAATTGCCACAGACTACACACACACACACACATACATACATACATACATACATACATACATACATACATACATACATACAGACATCATCGCGAAAATAGTAAAATTGTATTGTAAAGACCCTAAAACGTGCTTATTCATTCAAAGCTCACTACCCAATTTTTAGACCAAAAACAATACCTCCCTTACCTAGAGGTAGGCGGGAGGTAAAAATGCTTAAAATTTCAACAAGTATTCTACCGTATCCAATATTTCTAGTTGCCACAGAATACAATATTTTGTTTTTTTTTTGATTATTTGTTTTATTCTTAACTGTCAAATTATTGAATTACAACCTTACTATTTTGCATGATATTTTACTTTGTCCGCCGCCGGAGTAAATGTGTTGCCAAGGAAACACTTTTACGCCGGCGGCGACAATATTGAACTTCTGCTTGTTGAATACAAATACATAACAACGTACTTTTATGACGTTTGAAGAAAAAATACTTTTCATAGAACACCAACCAATATCTCAAAACATTTTAAGAAAAATTATATATTTGTACTTTAATATATTTGTTAGTACGAACGAAAGTGTAACCATTTTTGAGACCATAATTAGCTTCTCTTGGTGTTTCAGTAAAGGCAGTCTAGAGTATCCGTGACAATTTTTTATGAATAGTATTTGAACTCTTTCAACATAGAGCACATGAATTCTCGTGAAAATATCATACATTCCATTTAATGTAACTGTGTAAATAATAATAAAACACTTGTACCAAAATTGGAAAAAATCTCAGCTTCCGAAAGCAAATTCATTCACACGCAGCTTACGGTAATCCACATTGTGAACCCGGCCGCAGGATTAGATGCGTTGCGTTCGCGCGAATAAAAATATTACGTCGTTTCGTCCTCATCCTGAACCTGCGGAAAGCGGGAGATCCTAACACTAACACTCTAACACGTACACAGCCTGCTGCTGTAGTAGAAATGCGATTTCTGATTCTATTTTATATTTGCTTTTCAAAGAAATGCTAGCGTTGAATTGAATAATCATGGCTCTACTTGCACGCAGGCCCGTCTCTGGAGAAATTCCAGCCCCGGGCGAAATATCTCGAATACGGAAATCACTGCAGAAATTCGACAATATTTTCAACGAAAATCCTGGTTGTGGAAGAATTGAACAACATAAAATATAATACAATCAAACCATTTTTTACTGCTCTAAATGGAAAAATATTTTGTCAAACTAGAGTGGAAGAAGGGACTAACTCTCGTGTTTGACACAAATTGTTTTCATAACATGTTTCTAAAAACGATTTGTCTGGACCTAAAATACACTTTGACAACACAACTGACATGATAAAAGTTAGGTTATCAGACGCAAGGCGGTGTAACAGTGTTGTCAATGAAGCAATGTTAAATCTAAGTTAATGTTGTTAAATTGCAATTTAATCTAGAAAAAGGAAAATATACGAGTATGAAATAATTATAAGGTAATTTAAAGTATGCACATCACTAAAATAATTTTTTTTTTCAATCAAATTAGGAATTTATTTATAACTTTTATTATATACTTTTTGTAAATGAAATTCTTATTGGTAACGCTTACATATATTCCTCTCTAGAGAGGAAAAACAAATTTTCCTCACTATTTCGAGAGAAGAACGGTGGAGTCAATGGTTTTTGCAGATTTTGATACATGAAAATCTGTGTAAGTAACATTTAATGAACTAAATATTGTTGTTATTATAACGATTTTGTTGTAGAATGCATGGGGAAAGGAAGTGCTTTTTTGTATATATTATCACACGAATGTAAGTACAAAATAGCATATTGTACAACAAGTATGAAATGGTACTCATTTCCTACGAGCATCAAATTGACATTCTAAGCGAGTTGTACACTATACTTTTTCTACGACCACGGATAATATTTCCAAATTAATTTATATTTATGAGTAATAATAAATTTGTCCCGCTTTCACCATTTCAATATATGACAATTCTAAATAAGTATCCTAACAATGGCACCTGTACTAAAATGAAATGACCTGTACAAATACACACAAAACAAATTAATTTCGCACGATGCTTGCAATATAACTCATATCCGCAGCAAAAACAAACATACAATGAGCAGATTTGTAAGTGATCGTAGAAAGAATATTTTACCAAATACAGCCAATTGTAAAATTCAAATTATTTTTATATAAACCGTAATTTAGTCAAAAATCAACAACACCAAGTATGCGAGTAAAGCAAGCTTAAAAATTAATTCCACTAAAACCAAATGCATCTCCTGGAGTGTATTTGTGTTATTCTTAGTTCACCCGTGCAATGTTTTTGTAAGAAACTTTCTTAAAGATGAAGAAGTTCAAAAGATTTTTTTTAAATATACCAATAATGAAATGAAATGTGTTAACTATTGCGGTTAAGTATGAAGTTAGTAAATTTTCTGATTTCTTCTTTCAAGAAAGATTCTTCAAACTCTTTCCCTATGTACAGCAAGTAATAAGTGGAGTTGGGTTTAGTTAAACCAAAAATAAATCCTTGAGTTTGTTGGGTTTTTAAACAACTTTGTTTTTATTTGGCAAACAATAAATTATTTTGAAGCAACATATTTATCTGCATCTTTTGAAGCATTTATCTATAAAATATTTTGAAATTAGTCAACAGATATTTAATTGCTCTTAATGAGTAATAGATATTGACAGGTAGTATTCTAAACGCTGTTGTGTGAGTGAGATTTAGCGATCTTGTATTCAGTCATGGAGAAATCTTGAAATCTGTGGAAACTGTTCATAATTCATTATTTCTTTCATGATATTTCAGTTGGAAAATTTAAGTCGTAGCTTGTAAAAGTTATTTCAAAAACTTTGTAGCAGCGTTGGAAAGTCGTCGAGTGCATTTGAGAGTTCGTCCGTTCGTCGCATGAGGTCCGTCGCTGCTTCACACTTCACGAAACTTTACTTGCGGAAGTACTGAAACACGTGACCGTTTTCACCTGCTTATCGACAGATTTCCGCCATTTACGTTTATCTGCACTGACAAAACAACTGAGTGCTTACAACTCTACAAGGAATAACAAATCGGCGGGTTTCGCGGCGCTTACACAGGAATAAACACAAGAATTCTGTTCCGTGGAGCTGTGAAATGGTTTGTTTCAACTTTACACTTCTTAATGCTTGTATTTATAAACCTCTTGACTTTGCTTACATATGAGTATTGCAACATACATTTAGTGCATTTATACTCCATTATCTCAATGAGAATTTGCGAAAACTGAATTACAGAAATAGCTTTTCTTAGTGCACTTTCAACATGTACCAACATAAGAAATACACAAGAAATCATAAGATTCTGTAACCATAGAAGAATTCAAAGAAACAATTTATAAAATAAGTAAATTAATAATAATATTTTTCAGTTAGCGAACGTACCTGTCAGCGGTAACACCTGTCAGCGAGGCGTCCGCAGTTATCATCTTGAAAAAGTGGTTTTTTTCGTAAAATAATTTACGAATATAGTGTAAAGTGTATCATAGCAGTGCTGTGAAGAAGTGCAGTTTAAATTTTTTTCAAATCAGGTCTGTTTTTCCTTATTTTTTTAACTTTGAAAAATTTTTCACTGCTTAGCCACGCCCACCTGTGGTGCGTTTTTTGTTTTCATTTTCTTTTTTAATATTTTAATTTATTTTAATAAATTAAATAAAGGCTTCTGAGCTTTATTTCATTGCTTTTCTGGCATTTAGTGCTGCAATTTATTTTATTTAAATTTTTTTTTAAATAAAATAAAAATACTTATTTTTACATTTCGTTTCCTTGGTTTCGTCTGGGGGCTTCGGCCCACCAGACATTAAAAATGGCTTCGGACTCGGTCCCGGGGCCTAGGGAGAAGCGAGCTCGCGTCAATTCCGACGACGAGGATCCCGCACCAATGTTTCTGCTAGTGAAACGAGCAAGCGGCGACTTCAGTAAAGTTAGCCCATTTCTAATATCTAGATTAGTGAAAACTATTGCCGGAGATGTGAAAGTCATTCGAAAAATTAAAGATGGCCTCCTGATTGAAACTAAATCAGCAGATCAATCAAGAAAATTATTAGCAGCTAAGACTCTAGGGGATTATGTTGTTTCTATTTCGCCACATAACACCCTTAACTTTTCTAAGGGTGTCATTTACTGCAAGGATCTGCTAAACTGTACAACTGACGAAATACTGACTGAGTTGAAAAAGGAAGGTGTTGTCGAAGTGCGAAGGATCATCACTAGGAAAAACGGTCGTGAGGAAAATACCCCATCCCTTGTGCTAACCTTTAATTGTTGTGACGTCCCTAAATATATATATGCTGCCATGTATCGCCTCCCTGTTCGTCCCTATATTCCTAACCCTCTTCGCTGCTTCAACTGTCAACAATTTGGACACTCGTCAAATAACTGCAAAAATCAAAAAATTTGCATTTGCGGAAAACCTCCACATGACGGAACCGAATGCGGTGATGTCAATTGTATCAATTGCCAAGGTAACCATCCTGCCAGTTCCAGAAACTGCCCGAAATTTAAAACGGAATACGCTGTTTTAGAGTACAAAACTACTCATAAATGTAGCTTCCCGGAAGCAAGGCAGCATGTACAGCGTAATACGACTTTTACCACTTCTTATGCTAAGGTTGCAGCAAAACCTACTTCTCCTCCACCGTTAAACGTTGCCGACATCGCGTCTCTGCTTATGCCAGAGATCGCAAAAATCGTAAAAAATGTTTTCTCTGAATTTGTTCAATTATTTGCTTCTCAAAGTCAATTCAAAACTCCAACCGCTTCGTCTCTTGCTTCTACACCCAGTTCTTCTGGTGTTAAATTTGTTAATGTGCCAAGTGTACCAACAAGTAACACTCCCCAAGTCAGCCTTCCTACGACGAACACTCCCGTTGTCCTTCGTTCGGAAGAGACTGACAATTCCAGCAATGACAGTACTGCTACTGTCGACGGGAATTCTTCTGCCCGCAATAAGAAGAAAAAAGATAGAAGAGGTTGGCCTAAGGGCAAGCCTCGTTCCTAGAGCTTGTATTCTACCTTTCAGCTCTTCAGCTATTTATATAGCACCATTTTTCTTTCATTTTTTTCTCACTTCTAATGTTCAAACTCCTTCAATGGAACTGCAATGGTATTGTCACTCATCTTCCAGAGCTTAAATTGCTATTAGCTGATCAGAGCCCCAGCTGTGTTTGCATTCAAGAAACACATTTTAAACCTCAAGATTCATTTTCTCTAAGCGGCTTTAACATCATTCGTCATGATGTTAATCCGGACGGACGAGCACATGGCGGTGTAGCGATTCTTTTGTCTTCTCCTACACCATATACAGTATGTAACCTTCAAACGCAACTTCAAGCGGTTGCAGTTCAATTATATTCGCCTAGAAAGTTTACAGTCTGTAATATTTATTTGCCAAATTTTAATTGGAATATGAATGATCTTGAGAATATTATAAACCAGCTTGAGCCACCATTCCTTTTTGTAGGTGACTTTAATGCGCACAGTTTTTTATGGGGATCCAATCAGTCTGACGTTAGAGGACGTATTATTGAGAACCTTCTTGATAACATTGATGCAGTGCTCCTGAATACAGGGGACGCCACTTATTTGAATTTACGTTCAAATTCCTTTTCAGCCATTGATTTATCAATTTGTTCTCCTTCTTTAGCTCCGCACTTCTCCTGGAAAGTGCTTGATGATGCACATTTCAGTGATCATTTACCCATTTTGATCTCTTGTTCTCTTCCTTCTTCAGAGCCTTCTTTTCTCCAAAGATGGCGATTTGAGTCTGCTGATTGGAACAGTTTTTCCGCGGAAATAACTGTCCCAGTTATGTCAGAAAATATTCATGTATCTCTTGGCGATATTAATTGCAGTATCTTACGATCTGCAAACAATAATATCCCATTAACATCTTCACGTTTCATTAGAAGAAAGGTCCCGTGGTGGAACACGAATGTAACTAGTGCTATTCGTGAAAAGAAACGTGCATTAAAATGTTATCGACGTTCACCAACTCTTGATAACCAAATCGTTTTTAAGAAGGCCCGAGCTCATGCTCGACGTGTTATTCTACAAGCAAAGTCTGCCTCCTGGCGGAATTATGTCTCTTCTGTCACACCTGAGCGTCCGTCGAATGAGCTGTGGAATAAAATTAAATACATGCACGGTTATCAAAAGTCTCACACTGTCAATCTTCTTCATATCAATAACATTTTAAGCACTAATCTTAATGACATCTCCGAATGTTTAGCTACACATTTCGAGTCTGTTAGTAGTACAGAAAACTACTCTTTAAGATTTCTTAATGTCAAAGAAACGAGTGAAGCCCCTCTTGATTTCTCTTCTGATGGCGATGAAGTATATAACCTTCCTTTTTCAATTTTTGAATTTGATTTTGCACTTAGCAAAACAAAAAATACATCTGTCGGTCCTGACAACATTTCATATTGCATGTTAAAGCATCTACCTTCTGAGATGAAAACTCATATTTTAAATTTTTTCAACCTTCTCTGGCGTAGCGGTACGTACCCGGATGCCTGGCGAGAAGCTACCATCGTTCCTATTTTGAAACCGGGCAAGGATGCCACACATTCTACTAGTTACAGGCCCATATCACTAACGTGTCATCTGGGTAAAATTTACGAACGTATGGTAAACTACAGGCTTTGCTGGTACTTAGAGCATAATCGCCTTTTAGATCCTTTTCAGTGTGGCTCTAGAAAATGTCATTCTGTCACTGATCTCCATGTTCAGTTAACGAATGACATTCATTGTAATTTCCTCGAACGAAAACACTTAGTTGCTGTTTTCTTCGACCTGGAGAAGGCATTTGATATGACTTGGCGTTACGGCATTCTCAAGCAGCTACATGAGTGGGGACTTCGTGGCAATCTACCACTTTTTATATCTTCCTTTTTTGAAAATCGCACTTTCAAAGTACGTATAGGTGATGTCTATTCATCTTCCCACCCCCTAGAAAATGGTATTCCGCAAGGTTCTACCATTAGTGTAATCCTTTTTCTAATTGCTATCAATAGCATTGCACTAAATCTTCCTCCGACCGTCCGCCATTGTCTCTATGTCGACGACTTGGTCATTTACACTTCAGCATCCAGCATTCCTGAGTGCGAATCTCGACTTCAGAATGCAATTAACACCATTACCAATGCTGCTACCGCTAGGGGTTTTCGTTTTTCTGTTGAGAAAACGAAGTGTATAGATTTCTGTCGCTTGCGTACTCCTCACAACAATCCTTCACTTTATTTGTATGGTTCTCCAATTCAGTGCGTCGATAGGGTTAAATTTTTGGGTTTAACTCTTGATCCGTATCTGACCTGGAAGCCGCATATTTCAGACCTTGCTGCAGACTGCCGTCGTGTTCTGAATGCTTTAAAATGCCTCGGAAGCACTAAGTGGGGTGCTGATAGAGATTGTTTGCTACGACTTTACAATTCACTTGTAACGTCAAAACTTGATTTTGGAGCAATTGTACTCAGTTCCGCTAAACAACTCCATCTCAACCGCTTAGATGCTGTCCATAATACGGGTATCCGTTTGTCAACTGGTGCCTTTCGTACTTCTCCAGTTCACAGTTTATACTGTGAGTCAGGGTTGCCTCCATTATCCATCCGAAGAACACGACAATGCATGAGATATACTGCTCGAATCATGTCCAAACCTTGGCATTTCATGTTTAACTCTCTTTTCCAGGACGAGCGTGCTCATAATCTCTTCTTTAACAGTTCCACCTCTCTATGTCCCTTGGCTGTTCAACTGGTCAAAAAGTTTGATAAACTGCCACTAGGCAAGGAAGATATTTTACCCCAGCTTATTTCGGATACACCACCATGGTGTTTTCCTCAAATAAGTACTGAGTTAGTTCTTACTAAGTATAAGAAGGATATTACTCCGCCTTCCCTTTATGTCCAGGAATTCTATCTCCTTAAAGAAAGGTACACAGACTCCATTTTTATCTATACAGACGGGTCTAAAAACAGCACCGGAACCGGATGTTCTTTCATTTTTGGAGATGAAGAACATATTATCACTTTATCGCCTTCTTCCTCTGTTTATGGTGCTGAGCTGTATGCCATTTATTCTGCTTTGCAACGTTGCTTACACGTCATCGAACGTGAACAACATATCCTTTTATGTACGGATTCACTCAGCGCTATAACGAGTCTATCTAACCGGTTTTCAACTGATCCTCTTATTCAGATGCTTTTTTATAGTCTTTGCCTACTTTCATCTAGGCAAATCCGTGTTACTTTTCTGTGGATTCCTGGACATATCGGTATCGCTGGTAATCACAGAGCTGATTATGCTGCACGTGAAGCTGCTCTACTTGATTACGTTAGGACGCACGCTCTCAGGCCAGACGATATGCTTCAACGTATATCGTCATTTTGCTTAACTTCTTGGCAGGACGAGTGGACTCGCTCCACTGACAAACTAAGATCCATTAAACCTACCGTTGAAAAGTGGAAGCTACCTATTTCTGTTTCGAGGAAGGAGCAAGTAGCGATTACGCGTTTGAGAATAGGTCACATTAAAGCCACCCATCTTTATCTTCTTGTTCGGGACCCCGTACCTATGTGCGATGTATGTGATACTCGCCTTTCTGTATTTCATCTTCTTCTGCATTGTGCTAAATATCACAACGTCAGAAACCTTCTCAACTTTGCAAATACTCTTCCGTCAGTTCTCTCCAATGAGACTGATAGTGTTGAGAAACTTTTAAAATTTATTCATTTCACCGGACTGATAAATGATATTTTATAGTTCATTTCTTTCTTTTGCTTTTCTTACCGCCATTATTTATTTATTTAATTTTGGTTGGCTTTAATTAATTTTTTTTTTACAGCGGTAATGACCTTAGCAGTCGATCCGCTTAATTTCAGCAAAAAAAAAAAATAATATTTTCACATAATAATAATAAAAACTATTATAATCTTATACAAAGTAATTCATAACGTACGGAAAAAATTGAAAGTGTAGCTACATGTCTTTTCCTTAATAAACTCAATATCCAAAAAGTTGCAGGAAATTAAATTTCATCTAAATTTAAATTAAAAATCTATTGAATACCGCTGAAAATAATTGCGAAAAATCATTAATTTCTCGTTGCCATAGAAATATATTTCTATAAAATCTGACGATTTATTATTTTAATTTAAAATTATGTACCCAACAAAAAATAGTTGCAAAAGCTGTGAATTTTAGAAATCTTTTTAATTAATGAAACTAATTCTATAATCCATAATTATGTCTACATATATACAAGTACTAACTATTTTGCATTTAATATATTTGACGTTTAATGAATTGACATTTAAATGAACTTCAACGTCAACTTGTTTTCTAGTGTGTTTTTGTTTTTAAATTGCTCTTAATTTTGTGGACTGCAATTTTTGAGCAATAATAGACAAATTTAAATAGCCTTTCATGATAATACATTAATATTAATTTTCTTAACTAAACATTATTGAACTAGAACTTTAAAGTATTTCCAATTTCTAATTAATATATGTAGATTGCAACAATTGCTTATTAATGGATTCAACTTTAATTTGCAGTAATTTTTTGGTTATTGAGTTTTTGTCAAGTGTTTATCAAGAAAAATACAATATTTTGTATCCATAGTTAATTTGAAATCAAATTTATTCGCGCTTTTGACGTGACAACAAATTGATACAGCACAAATTGGTTACAGCACTTTGATATACTCTACATTTTACATATGTATTTGTATACAATTGACATTATATAAAAATTTCAAATAAAACTATAGTTTCAGTATTAATAGTTATTTACATTACAAGCAAGGTAAAACAGTTACCGTGCATGTATTGTACAATATTTTACTTGTTACTCATTTGTAAATCAAATTAAAATTATAACCAAGTCCTGTCAGTTACAAGCAACTGTTCTGTCAAAAATTATTTTAAATGATTTTAACTTTACCCTTTACCCCGGTGGTTTCCCCTCCACTAACCTCTTTCAAGATTGTTATTTGAAATCAATGTACGCTCAGAAATATATCAAATATCGAGAACTGAGAAAGCAGAGTGCCACACCGAAAACAGATAAATGGCGTTACATAATAATTTTGCTTTCAGAGATCTTTCGAGAATCCTCTGGTTCAAGCAATGAACTGCGCAACATTTTAAAATAAATTTCCCCCATATCAAGCTAATACCTTTCCTAAACTGTTCTTCCACCTAACGTAATATTTACTGAGGTAGAACAAATAAATTTCACTTAAAAACAAGCGAAACCTATGTGAAGTGACTGTTCTGTGCGGTCTCTGGTCTTCTCCGACTGGTGAGAGCAAAGAAAGAAAAAACTCTGAAGAGAAACCCCGAGGGAAATGCGATAAATCACTCAAGTTGAGCAGGACCCCGCCACGTTTTCCTAGTGTGCCGCCCATGGACGGGAAGAATCGCGAAGACAATAACACGTTCGGATATAAAAAGTTTATCATAAATAATGTACTAGCTACGCGACAAAAAATGTGATAGCGCAATAAAAGTTTACCGCGAGGAAATTTTTCCTTTTTTGATAGTTTGTTTGTAATTATGTTTAGTGCTTTCTTATTTGCTTCACTACAATAATATATTGTATAACAAGCATGGAATAGTACTCATAATAACTCTATGCAATACGGTAATATTAACATACTGACCTGTCAAAAAGTCAAGAAAATGAAAATAAAACACAATGATAATATAACGATATTTATTAATACAAAAGGAATAAAGCTATTCAGAACTTCACCTGCTGCGTTCCAAATATTTTCAGAAAATTCAGCATCGCTAATATCAATTTTTTATCTAACACGTTTGACGCTTAAGTAAAAAAAAAATTTATAAATATGATAAGAAACAAGTGTAACCATATTGTTAAATAAAAACAAACAGACTTACTTGATCACCTAAAATTATGACAAAGGGTATTCATAAAAGATTTTCATTAATTAATAATATTTATTTGAAATCGGCACTAAAGTGTTCAAAAATCGTCATTAAAAGCTCAGAAATCGTCACTAAAGTAACCCATTATACGACGAATTTGAGCAACCCAGTGCTGGCAACCGTTAAATAATTATTGTACAAGTATGATAATTTTGTCAGATATATTGACGTACTATAGTAAATTTGGACGTAACAAAATGTGAAAGAAGAATTAACTAATTAATTCCGATGACGAAATTGAGGACAAAACAAATAATTTTGAGTGTTATTTACGATAACTTTACTGTTCGAGGTTGGCAACACTGACTGTCAGTTTCAATTGATAACTGACAGAGGTGTATACTTAACCTATATAATATTTTTTTACAGTTTTTTTCTAATTTTAGATTTCAAATAAAATTAAATATGTACCGCGGCACTGAAGTTCCTTTTTATCACTCACATGGTTTATTTTCGTCGGCCTTACGGGCTTCGGCAACAAAATTCCATACTCGTGATAAAAAGTTAAACTTCAGTGCCTTGATACATAAATAACTATTATTTATGACGTTAACGTGTTCATATTCTAAAACCAGTAAACTATTGAACAAACCACGGATGTTATGAGTCATAACAGGCCTTAGATGTCTTTAAATCCTCGCTCTACGAGATCGGATTTCAAACTGACATCTGCAGCTGTTATGATACTCATAACATACCTAGGTATGTTAATAGCTATAAATCATAGCCCTAAGCTTAAATGTAATAAAGAATATATGTATACGTAACAAGTAAAAATATGTCCATAAATACAACTCCATAAAGATGTAAACGCAATTCGTATATCTTCATACAACCTATATTACATGTGCTTTTATTACCACAATTTTACATATATTCTCAAAAAAAAAAAACTCGCGTAATTGAAAAATGAAAATGGATTCAATCTAGTATAAAATATATTTAAAGTCAATCAGAGAAATTAATTAAATTATAATTGGTTGACATGCAGAAAAATTATTAAAAACCTTTGAAAAATGTGCATTTATATAGTTAATTAAACTTTTAAATTAATATTTGATTTGCTTCATTAAAAACCGCAGACAGAAATTCACACTATTTCATTTTTAATTTTCTTTCAATGTGAAACATGACATATGGCGAGAAATCTATTATTTAACCATTTGAAATTAAGTAAAAACAAAAGGTATCATACAAGTTTCAAAAGACCGCAGGCCATCTTAGATATTATTTCTCGTGACCCATCTCTCACAGATAGAAAAACATTTGTGCTGGAGAAGGTTTAAACTTGGAATTTTTTATTAGATCACGTTCATACTAAAGGATCTTGATAGCAAGAAACTGTTCTTGAAAAATAGAAAAGTATTTCAATGCATCTTGAAGTACGTTCTTTATTTTGTATTTTATACTTTTTAACATCAGCGAATTCACTTGCACAAGAGCATTTCCAGAAAAAATATTATTTGCATTTTAATATATTTGTCACAAAGCGCGAACGTAATGTAAACGTTTTTTACGTACATGATTTCATTCCTAGAATACCGTTTTTCTATTTCTGTGCATATATCAATCTACATGTTTATGCAAATAATATTTTCCCGCTTAAATTTCTACGAACTTTATCACAGCTTTGGCTTTGCGGTTGCAGTGAAACTAAAATATAACTCCTACAGATCAAGAACACAAACAAACATTTTTAATTGGGTTAACCTCACTGCGAAGTTAACCACGAAAAGAAGAGAAAGAATTCAATAAAAATTATTCCAAAGTTATGTTCGGATTTACTAAACTTCTAATTTAAAAAGTCTTCATTACTTTTAGAGTTTTGACATTAATTTTCGACTTTATTATCGGATATATTATCTTGATAGTTGTACTAAATATATCATCATGCCACCTATTCATTATTAGGTGAGGCATTTTGATTTTGATATCAGCAAGTGAAAGTGATATATTTTTGTAATTAGGTAAATATTTGACTAAATACCTCTAAAATTTTGAATTTTTTTTCAATGCGTTTCTATATAAAACCCTAACAAACTCATTGCCGTGGAGTGCATCGTCATATCACGAATATTTTTTGAGATATGACAATTTTTTATATTTTTCGAAGCGCAACTTTGAGAGTCTGTAACTTAAAAATTATACGAGATATCGAAAAACGGGCTCCAGTTTTATGTTTTCCGTGCATTCTTTAACATCATATCAGATTTTGAAAATTTTGAAAATTTTCGAATTTTTTTTCAAAATTTTGATCGGCCATAACTTGACAAATATAAAAGATACAATATTGCGATGTAGACCAATCGATTTAGCTCGTCCAAATACATAGGTATGCAAAATTTCAGAAATTTTGGACAATAAATTGGCAAATTAGAGAAAAAAGTCTGGAAATGGCCTCAAAGCCGAAGAACGTCAAAGGGTACCCCTTGCCGCTTGGCCCGAATTTGGCCATTTTCAGCCATTTTGCTTTAACTTTTCAATCCGTAGTTCAATTTTTCTGAAATTTTGCACACTTATGTATTTCGATGAGCTGAATCCAATGCTCTTCAAAATTGCACTTCGAAAATCATCAAAATTCGCCGTATCTCAAAAAATATAAGAGGTATAACAATGCGCTCTACACCAATAAGATTCCTAAGACTAAATTTATATAGAAACGCAATAAAAAAAATTGATAATTTTTAGTGGTATTTGGTGAAATTTTTCTAATATACTTTTTCATACATATATAACTATATTTTATTGTTTAATATTCATACTTGACAAACTTATAATATAAAGTATATACAATAACTACAGGTATGTACATTGCAAGCATCGTGTGAAATGAATCAGGTCAGTTCATTTAAGTGCAGGTTTCATTGCTAGGACACTCATTTAGAATTATCAAATATTGGAATGATGAAAGCGGGATAAAATTATTAAAATTAAATTAATTTTGAAATAATATTGTTGTCATAGAACAAGTACTGTATACAACTCGCATGGAATGTCCATTTCATACTCGTGTGATTGTAGCATAAGCCGAACTTCCATACTCGTAGGAAATGAGTACCATTCCATGCTTGTTGTACTATTAAATGTTTGTCAAGGAAACAACATTTGGTAACTGGTTGAATAGGTAATTTTATTATTAAATATTACGGTGTTAATAATTTTAAGTAATGTTTGTATAAGAAATAATTAAATTTATGTTTAACTTTACATAATTGCGATAACTAATTTCTGTATTTTAAATATATTATTATTTAATTCTACTAAACCATTAAGTAAACTACCATAATTAATAGGAATTTCGAAAAAAATCTTTTTACTTCGTAATCAGAACTTTTAATACTATAAGTCATTACAATTTACGGTGTAACCTATATAGAAAGATGAATTAATTATTGTTCTCAGAGCAACAATAATTTTTAAATATTTTAGTAGACACAATAACAATACAGCACAATATAAATTAGTTTGTAATGTTTTCAAACAATTTGATCTGTATTTATATCTAGCTAATAATGTACTTACATTAAGGTAGGTTGTACTAAATATCATTAAATTTTATTTATAGTTGCTTTCAATTAGTAACGGAATAATGCTACTGTTTATGCTTTTCAGTAATATGAAAATGTACCTTTATGTATCTATTTTGCGACAGGTAAATATATGGATTTGTGTTATACATTTAGCGGTAAACTAAAATAATGCATTAACATATTAACGCTAAAATCATAAGTGCAAATATGTAAAAATGCATGTAGCACATTGTTTAGTATGTTAATAAAGAACTAGTTTCCATGATACATAAAATTTGCATAACTATTTGAAATTATGCCGAACAATTTTTTCGCGGAAATATGCAAAAAAATCTAAGATAAAGTTATAAATTTCCTTGTTATTTTGCTGTTTTATTTATATTTTGTTTCATAATGTGATTTTCTGAGCTTCGAGAATTCTCGACATAGTTCGGAAAGGATCGCAGGGGTTGTCAAATCGATGTATCCTCAAAGTGCTCACTGTTGTGAAAATAATGTTCTTTTTAAAACCAAGAATAACTAATTTCAACGCGAATATCTCGAAAACAGCGCCCGAAAATCAACCGAAAAAATTTCATTCATAACAAAGTTACCAAGTAATTTAAATAATTTCAATAGAAATGGAAATAATGAAATGATATGTAAAATAGCTCCTCAAGTTCTTGTTGTTGTTTTAAATAAGTCAAGAATAACAAATTTTACTGAAACTGACATCCATTTGTAACAGAAGCCCAACGATTGAATTCTTTAACAGAAATTTAAATTCAGTTTCCAATCTTTTCAAGCGCAAATTCGAAACTTTTTTGACAGTTTTTTATAATTTAACTAGATACATTTAAGCGTATTTGTTCCAAAAGATTTATTGACAAAACACAATATTTATTTTGTTAAAAATATTATCCTTAATTACTGTGCCCATTAGACCGTGCCCAAATACAAAATCTATAATTGTTTTTCATAAAAAATTGTTTGTTTGTTCTACTACATGGGATTTGACATTTTCGAAATAATAGAATAACAACTTCACAAAATAAACAATGGGTAAAATGTATCAATTAACTTTCCAATGAAATTATTATTGGTATTGTCTGTTAGCGATTGAAATTTATAATGATATAGAATCATTTTGAAATTCTAATTAGTCCAGATTATTTTATTACAAATGTAATTATTTATTTATTGTTCGCTATTACATCGAAATAATTAACAACACAAGCATTATTTCATTTGCCTTTTTATTAAATTGGTAAATAGATTTCTGTAATTTTTACCTCCCGCCACATCCTGTAAGGGAGGTATGGGAATCATGCTAAAAATTGTGTAGTGAATTTTCAGTGGATGAGCACGTTTTAGGGTCCTTAGATACGATTTTAATAGTTATGCGATGATGTATGTGTTTCTGTCTGTGTGGATTTGGAGTTACGGTTTCCCAAAAACTACTAAACTAAAAATTCTGATATTTTATATATATACATCATCACGCCTTTTACCCTTTGCCTAAACAGATCTCGGTAAGTGATAATATTGTTTCAAATATTATCTACAATTATTTATCTTTTACTGTTACCATTTACGAATACAACACGTTAAAGAAAAATTATATTTGGATATTTTCGCTTTGAAAAAATAAAACCACGGTTGAAAAATGTCATATATGACATGTGTCATAATTTTTTGAAGGGATGAGCGTTTCTTGATAGTGGTGGTCCGTGTTCCTGCATTGTTCGATAAGAAATCTATAGCGGGAGGTATTGTGCTACCCACAACAGATTTTTTATTTTTATTTACAAGACTTTTAAATTTAGTTCTTCCTAAATATGGTTGATTTTATAATGAGGTTAATATTCACTTAATTGATCATAAAATATTACTTATATTAGTTTACTTATTCAAAATTGAGAACTGTCAAAAAAGAATGGTACAAAATCCAACTTTGTGTAATTGTTTTTGTTAAGAATATATAACCATGTATCGCATGAATTTGGAGGAATCGAAAGTAGTATAGAATGTTTGGAGGAGATAGATTGTGTTTTAAGGTTCGTACTATCCCACGGTGTAAGATATAACGTGTGATAGTGTTTAAATTTCCATTGTTTACTACAATATTTTCAATCGCAATATATAAAATCTCTTCACATTTACATTATCCTCGCCTTAAGCGATGTTACCTTTAAAAAAACCTTTTAAGAAAGCTTTAAAACGTTGGAATGTTTAAATCTGCGCACATTTTAAACAGCACTTTATTTCATCGCTGCCGTTAGTCTATCAGTCGACGTCGACAAGCAAATAAATCGATGGCTCTTCCGTTACAACGTACAGGTGAGCAGCGTTGTAGGGTGCCGCCACTGAACTGAAATAGCGGGAAGAGTGATAATTGCAAATAACACTAGTCTCCCAGTTGACAAACATTGGAAAATTGGAAACAAGCCGAATGACCAGTACAAATAACTGTTCACGGTTAATTACCTATCATATATTTTTAAATAAATTTGAAGCAGAATTCATTACAAAATATTATGTTAAAAGAATGAAAAACCGTAAATGGGAATATAAAAATCAATTCATATAATAAATGACAATAATAAAAATTGCATTATTTGGTCTTATGTGTACAACAGCTTTAGGTGATGCCTCGATTCCCGACAGATTTATTTTGATCAATTGTGGATCGAGAGATCTTCAATTCGAAACGCACAGTAAAATCTTGAAGTTATTACTTATAATAAATTAATATAGTTTGAATTTTTCTAGCTTCATTCTTTAAAAGACTTACAATCTAAGATGAAGTTATGTATTTTCAAACAGTTTCTGAATATTGAATTATATTTTATTTGAAATCGGCTGAAAAATCGTCATTAAATGCTCAGAAATTGTTACTAAAGTAACCCATTATACGACATTTTTAAGCAACCCAGTGTTGGCAACCATTAAATAATTATTGTACAATTATGATAATTTTATTGACGTACTATAGTAAATTTGGATGTAACATGAAACAAAATGTGAAAGAAGAATTAACTAATTAATTCCGATGACGAAATTGAGGACAAAACACATAATTTTGAGTGTTATTTACGATAACTCTACTGTTCGAGGTTGGCAACACTGACTGTCAGTTTCAATTGACAACAGACAGATGTATAAACTATATTGTAATTTTTTTAAAGTTTTTTTGAATTTTAGATTTCAAATAGAACTTAATATGTTCCTCGGCACTGAAGTTCCTTTTTATCATTCGTATGGTTTATTTTCCTCGGCCCTATGGGCCTCGGCAACTAATTTCCATATTCGTGATAAAAAATTAAACTTCAATGTCTTTATACATAAATAAGTATTTTAAACAATAAAATAAAATATTAGTCACTGCAATTATTTGTAATCTCCGCTATTTGAGATCGACAACAAACGTCAACAATGACGTTAAAAAAATAATTGCGGCTTAATGAATAACAATTAAGACTTTGTAAAACTGTAAATAGTCTTCAATTAGATAAAGATTCATAAAAAAAATTAAAAAACACAGTAAAGGACTAAATTGATTGATAGTAACTTCATAAATTCGATAAACCTAACATTTTTGGTCATAGAAATTTACTGTTTACGAAAAATAAATGTGATCGTGAACTCTGATCGATTTCTAGCATCGTAGACACTACCTTTTACTGAGATCTGCAAAAGCGGAGTACCACACCTAAAATGAGTAATAGGCGTGATGATATACATATGTGTAATAATCAAGTGGCAACAGCATTCCCGCAGTTTCATGTCAATGGTGAGTCCCTTACTTCTTGGTGTGAACGTGCGCTTACATAAATTGCAGTTTTAGCGATTAGCGGCTGAATAATGGGGCAGGCGTCTGCGATCGACAAGCCATAGACGTACGTGAATAGAAGGGTACTGTCTATGAAAATTATGGCGGAGGCGCCAACTTTAATGAAATTTACTAATCGAATTTTGGTGCAGCAGTTTTGATTGAAATAATTAATGCTTTATTTAATCTCTCTTTGTGTCATTATGCATTCGAATAAAATATTCATAACTTTAGATTGAACAATCTCTTTTTTGATTCGGGGATTATTAATTCACAATGATTAAATCTATAAAATTTAAATTATTATCTGCATAATTGATGAGATTCATCGGATTGATTCATAAATTTGCTTTGAAATTTGATATTTTGAGCACTACGAATAATACCCATTTAATAAAACAGTAATGTTAAATTATTTACTATCACTCGATTAGAATTTCATAAGCTTTATACTAATAAGTTTCAATTTTAACTTCGAAAAAGAAAATTTCAAAATTACAGAATCTTACACAAATAAGGCCCATTTTAGTGTTTCCATGGTGAACATGGAATGCAAGATTTATAAAATTTAATTTCTTTATATTTTATTATCTCTAAATCTAATGAAAATTAATAAAATTAATGTTATTCTACACTTTTGAAAATAATATAAATTGTTGAAAAATTAATTTTAACCGTGTTTTTACACGGAAAACCTAATCCAAAATCTAATCAGCTATTCATACGTATATAAAAAGCAAAAATACATAAAATTGTATTTTTTGGTATTATAGTATTTGCCCTTACCTACTCAGAAGTAAGCGGGAGATAAAAACAACATCAACTAGTTTCGAAATCTCTTACGTCTTCTGCAAGAGGTGAATTTTTCTCAATAACATTTGCAAAACATTTAAAAAATAATAAATATATACATAAATATAAGAATGATGACAGATGAATCTCCTCGTCAACAATTAATTAATTTTAATTAATAAATAAGTAAAAACATAGTAAATGTAATGAAAATGAATCTTATATTCTCAGTTTACCGAATAGTTGAGTAAATTCTACTACACTTTTTTTGTGTATAAATAATTTTCTTCCAAACTGCATCCATTACATTGTGTAATTCATTAATAAAAATATCTCTAGTGAAGTTAGTTATCAATTTGTAAAATCATTACAACCCTATTATTCCTCTTCATAGGCTGACAGCACGGTAGTAAATAGTGGAATAGGCCCAACAGAAGCTGTTTACTGCCATTTACTACCCAGAACCCAACATCTAACGCGACACGTGATGAAATTACCCTTCTTCCGGGTCGCGCGTCAAACAGCGGCACCAGCGCCAACATCGCCCAGCGGATATTCATTGTAACAGCTTCATTTAGAGCCGGAAACAACCGCTAACACTAAATATTTCGTTAATAGAAATATTATGGAATATGCAAATCGTCTACTGTGTTGTTTGTGGTGTATGAAATACGGCTGTGTGATTCGGGCTTCAGGGAATATAACCGGGATGGATTTTTGGTAAATCTGGTTATATTTTACGTTTCTTCGTTCTTATTATAGTATTATTTATGTCAATAGGATTTATTTTCTTTATAAAAGATATTTTAAGCGAATGAATAATGTATAGACTTATGAAATGCTTTACGTTTCTAAATCAGTATTATTTAAATGAATAAAATATTTATGTTTCTTGATCTTATTACATGAAAATGCACATTAATAAGATTTTCTCATGTTCAGAGTGAGAGCACAGACTATTATTACCGTTTTAAGGAATATAAACCAAAAATACATTTGTGACTGAAATTACATGATAAAATATTTAAAATGATTTGCTTGCTACTTGTAGGCCAGCATTTATTGATCAGCATATTAATTACAATTATCAATTATAATTCGAAAATAGAATAACAGTTGAACTTTGACTTATGGAAACCAACTATCACACTAACAAAATTCAGGCGTTAATTGTAAGTGACTAAGTACCTACTGATTGACAAGCTTGCAAACTCCAAACTTTCCACTTATAATTAGTGAGATAGAAGTGCCAAACAATCGATTTAGAATCCTCGAATACGTCAATTTTTATCTTAAATGAGTAATTGTAATCTTTAGATTGACTTTCGTTTTTCAGTAATGGTTACTTGATTTTTGTTTTAAAACTTTAAAAGCAATTATCACTAAAATTATAAAATACAATATTAACTTTTTACCTCCCGCCTACCTCTAGGTAAGGGAGGTTTTTTTTTTTGGTCAAAAAATGGGTAGTGAGTTTTCAATGAATAAGCTCGTTTTAGGGTCCCTACGACTTTACTATTTTCGCCATGATGTCTGTATACATGAATGTATGTATTATGTATGTATATATGTGTGTGTGTAGTGTGTGGCAATTTTTTCGTCTCGCATAACTCATGTACTATAATACAAAAAAAAAATACAATTTTGTGAATTTTTGCTTTTTATATTTAAATGAAGAGCTGATTAGATATTGGATAAAATTGTTCAACCGAAAGTAGCAGTTTACTTGAAGCCCTTAATAGTTTTTCGTGAAAAACACGGTTAAATTTCCTTTTTCAACAGTTTGTGATATTTTTAAAGTTGTAGAATATTTAATTTTAGATGTGTTTTGATTACACTAATTTGATTAAATTTCATTAGATTTAGAGATAATAAAATATAAAGAAATTAGATTGGATAAATCTTGCATTCCTTGTACACCATGGAAACACTTAAAAATTTTAAATTTTTTACGAAATGTGACACATGTCATTTTGATTGTGAAGCTGTTTATTGTCTCTGCTGCTTACTTAGTGAAATATATGTCAAAAAATTAAATAAATATACGAAATAAAATTAAATTTCTTAAATATAAATAGAAAATAAAAAATAGGAAGATATGTTTCTGACTCATCAAATTCTATTTTGTATCGTTTAAGAGTAGTATTGGGCGGGAGGTAATTTGCTGGTTCGTGGTTTTCCTGATAACTAATTATATAGAATAATTTGAAACGTTGCATTGTATTTAAATAAAATAATTCTACAGAATCTAAAAATCTTTATAATTTAGATGAACTTTGTTTATTAATACTTTTTAATATCTTTTTTCCCATTAAAGTATATTATGCCTAGTAATATTAGAATCTAGCCCATGCAATAATAGTCCATGCAATAAAACTGCTAATGTCGCTATAACTTTTAATGCCTACAAATAAAAACCCCTTCTGTAGTTTACTGGCAAAAAATCCCGTGTAATGTTAGTAAAATAGACGGCGTAGGGAAATGACATCCGCGCATCAGTGACAACTGAAAGCTGAACGACAGAAGATTCACAAAGATATTTTTCCTCGGAGACCATCCGTAGAATAAACACACATTCGCTCCTTTTGCGAAAAGCGAAGGAGGGCAAGTCGAAGGCTGAACGCTGAACATTGAACACTGAACGCACGCTCGCACACGGACTCGCGAAGCGACAACGGAAGACGGAAAGACCGCGTAGTTCGTTTGGAAGAGGGTAAACACCCTTCGGCATGTTATAAAGTTATCATCAGACCGGCACAGGTTCAATATACACAAATCGGATGGAAAAATAATGTAAATGAAAAAATAATAATGTTTGGCACGAAATGGAGCGCAAAATAAGTCGTTACATTTTTTCGTTTTGCGAAATATATTACATTCAATTCTTTACAAGATCGCCGATTATTAGAAATTTCATTTCTATAAGAAAATTTTATAAAAATGTACAAGCTTACCCAATATTTTCAACGCACAAAGAATGAATTTGGACTCACCTATAATAGAAAAAACAAAATATTAGTGTTCATACAATAACGACACTTCAAATGTTTAAATAAATAAATAAATGATAAATAATTAAAGCAAGTTATTAACTATTTAATATTTTATGACAAAGACAAATATTATCTGCCATACTCAATACTGCCGTTTGAATTGTATGTTGTGTTTACTATAGCATTTTATAAATACACGGCATAAAAATTCATACAATAACTATACTTCAAATATTTCATGATCCCAATTTTTCAGTGGTGCGCTGCCAAGAAGATGGCCGCGCAGTGTCCGATGATAGGCTGATATCTAAGTAACCATAGAAAAAAGAGTATAGTATGTCAGCGTCAGTGTATGTTGTATCAGGCAAATATCAAGCCACGGTATTTCTTTCATGTTAAGTTAATAAAATTAGTGCAAAACAGAGAAGAAAATGTTATTTGTCAAATTAGAGAGGAAAGCGCTTCTTTTTTCTACTTGAGCTCGAAGTTCACTTCATGAGCGCAGCAAATGAAGTAATTCGAGCGAGAGTGGAAGAAGGGCTTTCCTCTCGTGTTAGACACATTTGTTTTCACATGTTTCTAAAAACGATTTGCTCGAACCTAATATACACTTTGACAACACAACTAACACGTTAAAAGTTAAGTTATCAGACGCAAAGCGGTGTAGCAGTGTTGTCAATGAACCAATCTTAAATGTACATTAAAGTTGTCAAATTATGATTTAATCTAGAAAATGGAAAATATAAAACATAATTGTAAGACAATTTAAAGTATGTATATCACTAAAATATTGATTTTCAATAAAATTATGCATTTATTTACAATTTTTAGAATATATTTTTTGTAAATAACATTCATATTGGTAACATTCTATATTTTCCTCACTAGAGAGGAAAAACTCATTTTCCTCACAATTTCTGGAGAAGAACGGTCAGGTTTCCTGACATGTCGTGAAAAAACTTATTTGCACTATGAACAATTTTAAGAACTTTTATAGTGCAGGTGGAATACGTTTTTTTTTAGATTTTATTCCACTTACAACTGACAGCATTCAAATTTACCGCCGTATACAGCCACTACCAATATGGCCGCTCGGCTCAAGGACATTGATCGAGACGAGATAAAGATCAAAAGTGCCGAGAAAGAGTGTCGTTATTGTATCAATTCATAATAAGATAAATTAGCATAAAAATAGAGAATATTAACTGGGCTAAGATCATTTCACTCATTTAATATTTTTGAAGTAAGGATTAATAGATTATACGCCGAATATCTCCGTGCTTATTTAATTTCTATATGAATGTGTTGGTACAAAAGGCATTGGATGGAACGGATGGTGTACGTATTGGTGAACATATAGAAAATAAAAGAATGATAGTGAAGATAAATGAAGTAGGGTAAGGTTTAAATCTGTTACTGGATGTCGATAAATTTTTCAGTGAATGGTGTGAGATTGAAGCCAGTGTAAATTTGGGAATGTTTTAGAGGGATGAACGTATTGACCGGAAAATTGAAAGGCGAGTGTCTGTAGGGTACAAGGTGTTGGGTGCTCTGAGTAAATTTGCTTGAAACGTGAATACATTTATAACCGCTCGATTGAGTATTTTTTTATAATTGTTCAAGAATGTCTACATTGTTGTAAGGCTCTGAATGTTAGGTGTGGATGAAGAAGCATGAACGACGTTTACAGTTGCGGAAATAAGGTATTTGAATACGGAATACGTTGGTGTAAGGTAAGTATGAAATTGAAAAGAATATTGTTACGAAAGTGGAAGTAAGTTACTTGAGGTGGTTTGGCCATTTCCACAGAATATTGAATGAAAGGTTGAGAAAGATTGAGGGTGAACGATAGCGTGGGCGTCTGAGGAATAATTGGTCAAGTTTGATTGATGGTTTGTTGCGTGAACGAATTATTTCAAGTGTGAAGAATGGACGAGCATGTATGAACGCGGACAAGCCGAAGGTAGTGTGCCAGGATAGGAATGTTTGGAGGAAATTGATTGTTGGTTGATTGGATTTCTGGTTTCGTATTACCCCACTGAGTGGGATATAGCGTGATGTATGTATGTCAGTTTGACCTTCTATGGCGGATGTCGAATGAAAGGTTGGCGATACTAATGCAAATGAAATTCAAGATAAACGATTGCGCAAAAGAATGAATCCGAGGGTGAAGAATAAACGAGCATGTACGAATGTGGACCAGGTGGAAGTGGTGTGCCAGGATAGGAATGTTGGGCGGAGATGTGTTTCAGGGTTCGCGCTACCCCATTGAGTGGGATAAAGCGTAATGTTATGTATGTAAAACAATATACTATAGCAATTGATTTATAATACAGTAAATAAGGGAAATGTGTAGAAATAATATATTCATAATCCATTTAAACCATGTATTTTTATTTATGACCTTTTACGTTTTTATATGAATTTTATTTAATCTGGTCAATCAATTGAAAACTGGTATCTATAGGAAAAATAATAACAACGTTTATAATTTGTAGCATTGTTATAAATATTAATTGGATACGTATATTTATCAAAAGATTTTAATTGTTATTTATTGAGTTAAAATTGAATATTGTTTGCAAAATAAAAATTTTGTTTTGAAATTATATTACGCAAACATTCATTTTATCTAAATATACAAATGAATACGGAAAATTGTATTCATCCAAAAATTATTTATTTATTGAAAGGAACAAAATAAATTTATTTTAGCAGATAAATAATATTAAATGAAAATTTATTAATTAAAGCAGCTACGATTGTTTACTTAAAATCAAATTAATTAAACAAGAAATAAAACTAAACTTCATTCTATTAAACTCAGCGTCCGTTTAGTCTTCAGTTGTTTTAAAACAAAATAAAATAAAATCTCCATGAAATCTATTTAATTAAGCGAATCTACCATTAAAATTTAATATAATTCCGTTTGTATTAATTACTAAATTAAAATCAAACGCGTTTTCTCCCACGAAATTTCTTCTATCTACGTGGTAAATATTAATCCTTTCTTTGTGTAATTAATTACAGCATTAATTAATTTAGGTATATCATCACATACATGCATAATGTAATTAGTAGATAAAGGTATACGCTAAAACACTGTATTCACGGCCAACTTGATTGATGTGCATTTATCGCAAATGCGAATTTCTGAAAGTCACGATAGTGTATTGTTTACCGGCTTCATTCATGATATCACCTGAAAGCTAGCTCCTAAATCGCTACATAACCTCACATACATATCGTTTGTCTGTTGGGTGCTGTGGATCTACAATTTCAGATCTCGAAAGATAACATATTTTATTATGAGGTATGATTATAATTCGCCCCAATTCTGGTACAAATCAACTCTTGATATTGATACATTTGGCATGTCAAAATATATCAATTGTTGTTACAGCGCATAACGTCAGTAGGTATTCTATGATAAGACTAATGGATTCTGTATTCAGTGATATACCGCGTGTCTATTTTTTTTTATATATGAAATAGGACATAGAAAATACAATGTTAAAATTTTCATTAGGCAATAGTTCAGAAATAAAAACAGCATCAAATGAGCCTTTTATTGATGAAATACATTTGTGTCAAAAGATACTTAAATGAGATAATTTCTGACGAAGAGTTCGAATTATTTCTGAAACTAATATCGTACATTTTATTCTCATACTTCGGAAAACAAATTAAGCAAATTATAAACTAAACTAAACTAAGTGAAAATAAATCAAATTTGGATAACATAAAAATATAGATTTTCTTCTTATAATTATTTGACAAACCTGTTTAATATTATAATAT
Organism: Poecilus cupreus; assembly: GCA_963942605.1. NCBI lineage: Eukaryota > Metazoa > Arthropoda > Insecta > Coleoptera > Carabidae > Poecilus > Poecilus cupreus. The sequence goes on from OZ012714.1 coordinate 36,756,095, forward strand.
TTGTACCTATTTAAATAAATAATAACATATTTTCAAGAACTTTTACACAAAACAGGCAAATTCTTTGAAGCAAAGGATTAATTATTGGTCTTTTGTTTCATTAATTCTAGCGATTTGATTTCCAAATCTACTTTCAAAATTTGAATTTTTAAATCTCGTTTCGTTATTTGCTAGTCCACTTGTAGTTTTATTAACTCTAATTTTCCTTTTGCTTTTGCAATAATTGTAGGATAAAGTTTGAATTGTATATTGTGTTTATCATGGCACTATGTAAATACACGGCATAAAAATTCATACAGTGATGACACTTCAAATATTTCATGATCCCAATAATTCAATGGTGTGCTACCGAGAAAATGGCCGCTTAGTGTCCGCTGATAGGCTGACATCTTAGTAACCATAGAAAAGAGAGCATAGTATGTCAGTGCCCGTGTCAGATGTATCTGTCAAAAATCAGGTCGCAGTATTTCTTTCATGTTAAGTTCATAAAATAGTGCAAAACAGAGAGGAAAACGTTATTTCCATTATGAAAAATTTTAAGAACTTTTATAAAGGGTAGAATAAGTTTCTTTTTTAGATTTTATCCCATTTAAAACTGAGAGCTATTCATATTTTTCGCCGTACACAGCTACTGTCAATATGGACGCTCGGCTCAAGGTCATCAATTGAAGTGACGTGAAGATAAAAAGTGCCGACAGCGAGTGTCATTATACTGTACGAATTCTTATACTGTAGTAAAAAGCTTAAAATTAAAAATTTTATTTAGGTTTATTTGGTACAGTTTATGGTTCTGAACATTTTTTGTATTTAGACTTTTGTTATAAATTTCATAAGGAACGAATTATCGCCTAATGAAAATTTGAGCTCTGTCCTATAAAAAAAAAAGTATAAAAAAAAACTATAAATAATTCATCGATTTAAATAAATACGCGTATTACATTTTCTTGTCTAGAATCATATCTGAAATAATATTAGTTCCCATTGCTGCAAAATTTGGTATTATTGAAATGACAAAGAAATGCCGGGTGCATGTAAAAGCGGAATTTCACCCTTTCTTTAAAGAAAATTAATAGCAGACAGGTGCTTAACCTGTTCACATAACTGCTCTTCATACTTCGTATATTTGCTCCTCGAATGGAATCTTAATTAAATAACCCTACAACAGTCTTAAATTAAACGAATTTCACTTTGGATTACCCGTTCAAGAAAATCATCACTAAAATTCTCTTTGTATTTACAGTGATGGCATTTTAATTTAATAAGTATTGCCTATACATTTTGGAATGTCCTTATTTTAAAATAATATTTGAATGCCTTACTTCTTTGGTAATTTCTCATTATCAATTTAAATCGCCTACCCAGAAGTTTGTAGAAAGGTAAAATGTTGGTAACTATACTATGTCTGTTTTGTATTCCTATATTAAAATATGAATTATTAATTTGGTTAATTAAAGAAGCTCTTTGACTGTGATGGTGGCAAAAGGTAAACATGTATGAAATAAGCTGCTTTAATATATTTGCGCTTTGTCTTTTACCTTATACAAATTGCGAAATACGCTTTTCTCTATTCATATTAAACTCTAAATTTGCTCAAATTTATCCAACAGCATTTAGAATGAATATGTTGTATTTCTTTGCGCAGATGAACCAAGAGATAAAGAGGAATAACTAAATTTGACATTTAAAATTTGCGCCAGAAAATAAAATAAAATAAAAAACAATTGAAAATGAACTAAATAAAAAAAATACGAAATGAAAGTATACAGAGTGTTCGAAAAAATTGGTGATAAACTTCAAGTATAATGGGTTTTTTTTTGTTTCTTTTTATGAAACTTTATTTAAATTGAAGACTATCTACACTTTTAAAAAAATCTTAATTGTTATTCATTAAGCCACAATGATTTTTTAAAAATGTTGTGACGTCATTGTAGAGGTGTTGCTGGATCTAAAACAGTATTCCAATGCCAAAAAAAATTGTATAGCGCAAGCGCTTAGTAAAGTCACACGAATTACTTAAAAGAAATGTAAATTTGGCAACACTTAATCAAACAATTGTTAAAGCAGTCATCAGGTAACTAGGGAAAACAGTACAAATGTTAAAATGTCAAATGTTAAATGTCAAAATTTAACAAAATATTTTTCATTTGTTTTTCTAACAATGATATGTTGTGGTATAAGGAGAAAATGCGATACTTTGTGAAAGAAGATGATAAACTTTACTTTATTACAATTATTTACTAAGATATGATCAAACGCCAGATGGATCTTCAAGAAAACTACTACTTCCGGTTGATAGAGCTACCGAAATTTAATCAGCTCTATTAATAACTCATTATCGAATATTTTTACCTACCACAATACCTGCGGGAGATAATACATATATAAATAAATATATCATCACGCTATGTACCTATTTCTGGGTGTGGCACTCTGTTCAAAGCAGAGCTCGGTATTGTGTTATATTACGCGCGTGAAATGCAGTTACCAGACGTCAAATCACAGCATCCAAGGATGGTAGCGATAGATGATCCACAGGAATAATTTTGTGGTGAAAATTTTCCAAAATTTGTCGACTGTGAGGCTTGAACCGAAGATCTTATGATCCACAGTCCGATGCGTTACCACGGTTCTATTTAACCCAATGATTATTTGATGTTATTTTTATTATCTTGTTAAATAAACGAATATTAAATAAGGAGTATAAATGTCAATAAAAGAGACGGAAAGAAGGAACTGAAATTAAATTACATAATCTCAATATCGTGCTACCTAAATATTTTTTAATAAACTTGTTTACTAACTCAAACATCTATTCTATTACATAACATAAACAAATTTGTCTCAGATATTCTCCTCTCAAGATGATAAAACATACAAACAACATACGTTCGGATATGAAATCCTGAACAGGAAAACTCAAAACAATTTCGCAACTCCCCAGAAATGTGTTTTTCGATAAAAGCGCACTCTGAGATGTGTTCCTAGAGAATTTTCCTGTGCAATCAGCCGGAAAATTCGGCGTCACTTCGTTCGATGGAAAGCAGTGCGATTGTATCAACCGAAGTTAGAGTCCGGATGTGATACGAGCAGTGTAGATGGCCACAAGACCGGAACCGATTCACTCGCTGAACCGGAAACGATGATATTTACCGCTAATGTCCGTATGAAGACCCGGCCTATTTTGTCTTTCGTCGGGATGAGGCTCGGAAAGAAAACTCTTTGTGAACGGCAAATTAAAGCTGGGAAATTTGTACGCAAGAGTAGATACTCCACAACCTATTTCATAATTTGGATTGAAGATATCTGATAGAAAATGGGTCAATTAACAATTGTTAATGTTTAATATACAGGGTGGTGACTGACTTTATATGTTAAATAATTCTTATGCAGTTTATAGCTTTCCTTATCATTTTAGAGAAAAATGTTTCTAACTAAAGTTGAAGAGATTTATTATTTGTATCTGAATCAGGGAAAAAAATGCATTTTACTTATTTAATAAAGGCTAAAAAGACGTCATAAAATACTGTTTTTATAATGAGTTACCATTATGGGGGACCTTAAAAGGGGTTAAATTGTATTTTAACCGGACTACCCCTAAATTGTACCCAAATAAATTTAAAAAAATATTCTGACCTTTATTCTGCTTAATATTAATATGTGACTGTGCCTAAATGTATTTAATTTTTCCCATTTAAATAACATAGAACTGTGACACATTTTGGAACTCAATTTATTTCCGAGGCAATAAAAGTTCGAAAAATCCATTCATTAGTGGAATGTATAATATAAAGATTCGAGAATATTTAGAGATAATTAGAAGTTCCAAATTATTATTCTTAAGATATTTGGAGATACAGATTTTCGGTCTTTGGAGCGATAGTTTATCTATCTTCAAATATCTTAATGATAATAAGTAATGATTGGGACTTCTAATTTTTAACAAGTATTCTCAGATCATCATTATATGTTCCAGCATTAAATAGATTTTTTAAACCTCGTATTGCCTCTGAAAAAAATTAAGTTCCAAAATGTGTTACATCCCTATCTTATTTAAAGTAAAAATTAAGTACATTTAGGCACGGTCAAATATTAATATTAAGCGGAATAAAATACAGCACAATTTTTTAAAATTTATTTGGAACTATTTTAAGGGGCGGTCCAGTTAAAATTCGATTTAACCCTTTTTAAGGTCCAGCCTAGTAACCATGGTATACAGTTCGATATCTTTCAAATATTTAAAGAAATTTTTACGAAAGACTTGGGTTATGGTATTTTATTTTGTTCACAAAATTTGAATAAAATATCTTACATTAATGTTACTTTGTACTTGAGCCCAACTTGTATATCAGAACCTTATGAAACGATTGTTATTATATATAGTTTTTTGGTGGTATAACGTTTTTGTACATACCCTGAACTTTTCAGTTTTACTAAATTGAGTTTATATCTATTTATCAATTAATATTTCCCTCGAAAAATTTAAATCAATCACGTTGCAGTATTTTCTGATTTTCGGCCAATGAGAATCGAATACATTGAATATTTTGCATATTGAGTACCTATTTGCACAAGTGCGAAACTCGAATATTTATAATAATTGTAAACACAATGAAGAATAGTTTAATTTCTTTGTTTTAAAAAGACAAAAGGGGTAATATCTTCAATTTTTCAATCAATTTCTTTAAAAGAATTACTTTCAAAACGCTGATGACTCATTTTTAACGTAATTTGACAAACGACATTTATCAAAGTCTGACATTTATGTGACAGATTAAAATAGGTAAATATATGTTCAATAATTTAAAATAATGACTGAAATCTTTCTCAAGAAATATTCGTCTAATATATCCCTCGTGCATGCAAATAAAATCAGAATAATTTTTCGAGTGCACGAAAGGTATTTGCCATGCACTTGGGATGTAACTACTGAGTATTAGAAACTTAAATAAATATACTAAAAATTAAAACGATCTACAATTAAAGTATCCCTCAAATTTTAGAGAGAAAAACTTGTACTATTGGGATGTTAATGTTATTAAAAATTTTGATAAATCATTTTAGAACAGGCATGTGGATTAAATATATCTTTAACATCCTAAAGTTTTGCATCCGATTGTACTGCGAGGAAATTCCAACAATCTAAATAGCAATGAAATCAGTTCAGTAGCAATTTTATCTAATTATGTAAATAGTTGAAATGACTGTTTGATTCTCGGTTTTAGTCGTAGTTCAATAGATCCGGTTCAGATCTACGGAACCAATTTCCTTTGAGACGTAGAACAGAAAATGTATTAACGCTCGCAACAACAGTTACGTCACAACGGTAGCATTAGAAAGAGAAAGAGTGGGAGAGAGACAAGTACCTGGAATCCCAACTTTAACATTGAAATTAGCCTCGCTGACATTTATCGAATTCCGAATCATTTAGATATTGCGGAAAGTCAAAAGCCGTACCGAACTTTGAGAATCTTGCAGAATTGTGGTATTAAGAAGATTTTGTTCTATAAATTATAACCTATTGAAAAATTTATTCTAACTGCATAAGAAAATGTTTAATGTATCACCCACAGTTAATATTTGTGGGTGAATGGGTGTTATGATTTGACGGAATACACAGAAAAAATAGCAGAGTGAATAGCTCCGACACCGTGGTAACACATCAGAATGTGGAATATGAGATCCACAGTTATTTTTTTGGATTATAGTAAATAAAAATTAAATATTATTTTTAATTAAGTAAATGTCAGTTACCAACTATTAATTTGCAATACCGAAAGTCAATCATTTAAAAAAAAACACACACAGGATACCTTTTGTAAGCAAGGTACTATAATATAAAAATTCCTTCTCTAAAGTATAACAAATAAATAAATAAACAAAATAACTAATTGTTGGACGTATTGACTGGGAAATTGAAAGGCGGGTGTCTGCAGGATGCAAGCTATTGAGTGCTTTGAATACATTTGCTTGAAACACGAATGTATCTAGAGATGTTCGATTGAGTGTTTACAATGGCGTATTAGTGCCTACATTGAAATATGGTTCTAAACGTTGAGTGTGGATGAAGAAGCATGAACGACGTATAAATGTTGTAGAAATGAGATATTTGAGAGGAGTACGTGGGTATACGAGACGTGATCGTATCCGGAATACATTGCTGTATGGTGAGTATGAGATTGAGACGAATGTTGTTAGTCAGTTAAGGTGGTTTGGCCATATTGAACGAATGTCGAATGAAAGGTTGGTGAAACTAATATATGCGGATGAGATTGAAGGTGAACGATTGCGTGGGCGTCCGAGAAATAAATGGTTGGGTATGACTGATGGTTTGTTGCATGAACGAATGATTCCGAATATGAAGAATAAACGAGCATATATGCGACGAAACGAAAGTGGTGTGTCAGAATAAGAATGTTTGGAAGAGATTGATTATTGGTTGATTGTGTTACTGGGTTCGTGCTACCCCACTGAGTGGGATATAGCGTGACCTTATATATGTATGTAACTAATATAAAATAGTAATACATTACATTACGGTTGACTTTGAATTTTAATAAAACAGTTGACAGACACTAAAAAGTTTAAAGACAATAAAATGAAAGTGTAACAATAACATATTAATTAATTAACATAAACTAAAAGCAAAAATGAAACTTTTACAAAATGTAAACAAATAGCGTAAAAACGTGTCCCATTTTATGCCTTGCAGTATATTTGTGAATGTTAAGTGATTATTTGTACAAATTAAAATCTATACAAAATAAAAAAGTTTTGATTTATAATTATATTAAGCTTTGCTTTGATGAACAGTTTCAAAATGTTTCCAATTTTAATTACAAATATCCTACAGCTATAATTTACTATTTCATTCAATGGAAATTAATTTGTTCACATTCATGTTCAATTCAAAATGCAATATTTTAATTAGGAATTTTTAATTTGCTCTCTGTATTCAGTTACCTACAGATAAAATAAATAAATATATTTCGCCATGTACCTATTTACAGGTACATCACATTCATTGCTCTTGGCAGCAATATGAAATTGAAAACTAGGAAGTAGGTATTTACAATAAAAAACATAACTTCCACCATAAATAACTGTAGCTTGAACATCTTTTTGAATATAACAAAATTTAGTCCATTTCAATTACTCACAACATGATAGACCTTAAAGTAAACTAGCACTTTCATTTGATGGATTGTTTTCAAAATCTAGTCAGTTCGTAACATGACAATGTAATTTTAAATGTGGTTTCATTCAATTTTAGGTTACCGTGTACAAAACAATCGGCACACCACAGAACAAATATCGTCACACAAAGATGTCATCGTATTCTAGGAACCCCAAAACGTGCTTATCTGTAGTAAATTCACTACCGAGAATTTGTACCTGTCACAGTATCTCCCTTATATATTATGTGTGCAAGAGGTAAAGAAAACAACAAAAAAGAAAGAAGTAGTACTATTTGGTTCCCTACACAAGCATAATTAATTCAAACAAAACAATAAAAAGTAATAGTTGTTTTCTGTGAGATCTGTTGAATAAATACTTGCACTGTAAAAAGAGCAGCTTGAACATACGTCTACGGTCGACTGCAGCTGTGAAATATGTCAGTTGTGTTTTTGGCAGTCTTTATAATACATTCTTATAAAATATATGTGTAGTTGTACAACCGTACGGAAACAGATTTGCATTGCTGAATCTGTTTATGTCACAAACAGAAAAATGTGATATATCTGCACCGGAATTGTTACATTTATTGTACAACTTCCACCGTTTAAAAAATCGAATATACAAATTATTTGCTTTATGCTTTAGTTATTTTCAATACTTTTATTAGATTTTAAGTTTCTCTGACAGTTCAGATGAGCCAAATACTGGGTGATTGTGCTGTCCGCAAAAATCTCGTCAGCGATTTTTTTCGTGATTCCAATACTTCCTTATACTTTGTATAAGATAGTAAAAATACAATAAATACAGAAGGCCCAACAATTAGCGGTAAACCATAAACCATAATCATGTCTACATATACCTGGTTACTGAAAATATTAACCATTTTGCATTTAACATACTTTAAAGTTTGATGAATTGACATTTAAATAAATTTGAACGACAACTTGTTTTCTAGTATTTAAGAGGCTCTCAACCATGTGGACAGCAATTTTTATGATAATACTTTCATTACTATTATTTTTTTAAGGTAAACATTATTCACCTAACTTTAAAGTATTCCCAATTTCTATTGAAAATATAATAAACCGTTGTAGTTTGTAACGATTGTTTATTAATTGATTCCACTTTAATTTGCTATATTTTCTTTTGTTATTGAGTTTTCTTCCAATAGTTTATTTAGGAAACGACATTATTTTGAGCCCCCTTAGTTACACCTTCAATCTTTTCCATACGTCAGGAATCACCTTGCATTAAACTATTCGATTGAAATAGTCTTTGAAAACATATACAAAAAGATTATTCGCCACTTGAGAAAGAGCTCAATAATAATGAAAGGGGAGCAGAATCAACATTTTGTACGAATTATTTTGTTACTAGGTGTCTGAGATATTCCTCTATTAAGATTAAAATGCGACATCCAATACATTTAACCAATTCTGTACTGATTTATTTGCTTTATAATGAAATACTCCTATGTAGAGTAGCAAATCCCTAAATCGAGCTAAAAAGAAAGTGATTCGACACCACTGACCTTGTTTCCTCCATTTGTTGGCCAGGTGGACCGTAGACGATGGTGTCCATGAAGGCGGCAGTCAGTGGTACACACATAAGCACTCACACACATGCGACCTCGACGCGAACAAAATGTTTAAAGTTAACGATATATTGTTTAAAGTAAATAAAACGCTTTGACACATAATAAATTGCTTACTGTTATTGCCGGGTGACAACAAAACTTGCAGGACCATTAGGTTTAAATGTATGATGAATTTTGGACAACGAAATATGCTCGGCGACGTACGAGACATAAACAAATTGTGATTTATAACAAATAATTTAAATTCACACTGCAGAGCACTGGTGAATATTTTACAACGAAACGATACGTACCAAAGTTGATACAACACTGAAATAATTTACGAAATAACTTGTTCTTGTTGGTGCGTTCTTGCCTGCTTTGTAGTTGTCTGTACAGTTTGACTCACGAACGTAAGAAATAAAGGAATAAAAATATTCCCAATACAAAGCCTTGCGTTAAAAATATATTTCATTTACTTTTTACTTTTAAAATTATTACGGTATTTATTTTCGCCGCACTATTTCCAAATCATACTCGAATATTTTACTTTGTAATTTTCTATTTCACTATAGGAACCCGAATAATTTTTACCAAGGGGTTACTTACTGTGGCATCTAATGTACCAGTCATAAAAAATTATAATAAGTTCACAGCATTCCAAACGATATTTCAGTAACAATAAAATGGTTTCATTTCAGAATATTTCAGGGGTATTTTTCCATTGATAATTTTCGAAATATTTCAGAAATCAAACAGTTGTGCTAACCAGAGCATAATTAGTTCGTAGTTTATTAATAATGCAATACCAACAAAATATGAGTAAATAAATTATAAATTAGTACTTAGAAAAAAAAAAGATAGGCATAAATTTATTACGATGTATTTCAAAGTATTTCATTTTCAATTCAATATTTCAAACTTAAGTGGTCAGACAATTTATGAAGTCTGGAATCATAGTTTATTGAAAAAAATTAACAAATATGTCAATTTATATTTTAAATGAGACATACATATTTTAATGTTATTGTTACATTTAGATTGTCTTTTGTTTTTGAGTAATGGCTACTTGATTTTTTATTAACTTTTTTAACATTATTTGGACATAGAATTTCATGCTTAGTCCAAATTCATCACAACAATTACGATTTACATTTAAAAAAAAAATCGGTAACACCATTGCTGAAAACAAAAGGTAACAATTACACTAAAATATGTTTCATTCACCAAATGTGGTAGTTTAATTAAAGGCCTATCAGGTTTTTTGGGCGTATGTAAGTAAATAATTTTGTTATATAGATGCAAAATTATGTATACCTACATATAATTATATCGGTTACAATTTTTATTTGAAACTTATTTCTATATTTTAAACTGTTTAGAAATTAAAATTTGCGGGAAATTATGTGGTGCCCATATTAGATTATATTAAAAGGGGAACTAAAACTACGGCTGCTGTATTTTCTAAATACTCCTAGGACCCCTTAGTTGAGATGCAAGTGTTTTATTTAACCACAGGACAAACAACTGTCTATTTATTTCTCTTAAAAGCATATTGAATAGCTTGCGAACGAACATAAAAATATTTGTCTGGCATTTTACATAGAACGTATTAAGTTTAAAACAGTCCAAGATAAGGAACAAAGATTCAAATAAATATTGTGACTAATATTATTATACAAATTTTTTTTACCAATTTCTCGCAGTACAACAATGTAGTTAAAGTGACAGTGAATTCAAAAAACACACTGCGGCTTGGCAAACAATTACGTATGTAATAAATCAATTATTTACTGAGATATGTGATAGATCTTAAATTAAAATACCACTAAGAGTTTGTAGATTGCTGTCAAAATCTAACCAACACAATGGAATTTTATTACATACATACATACATAACATCACGCTATGTCCTACTTAGTGGGGTAGCACGAAACCGAAACACAGTCAACCAACAATCAATCTCCTCCAAACATTCCTATCCTGACACACCATTTTCGCCTCGTCCACATTTTATTTTTGTATGTTATAGATGAAAATATCGTAATATACAAACCACAAGATCAACAATTTGAAAACTAGTCGTATTATGAAATACGTTTATCAATCACAATACTTTCTATATGTTTGCTATGTGACGAGAAGTAAAAATAACTCACGTTGAGCAAATCTCAGTCGCTGAGGATAAAAGTAAAAATATTTTGAAATGAAACCATTTCATCGTTACTGAAATGTTGTTTGAAATGCTGTGAACATTACATTTTTTTATGACTAGTACATCAGATAACACAGTAAGTAACCCCTTGGTAAAAATAATTTAAATCCAGCAATTTCAAAGTCAAATGTTAGCAATAGCAGTTGGATTAATGGCGTCAGTAAGAGAAAATTATATGAAAACTAGTAAATCATTTTTAGATTCTGTATTTCTTTTGCATATAAATGACGATCAAAAGTTTCATTTGGTTATTTCAGAGCGGATACTGTGCAGATTACGAATAAAAAATGTCTGAAATTTGCATGTAAATTGTCTGTTTACGCCGACGTTCAAGTTGGAAACCGATGCAAATAGAACAAACTGATTGCATTCAACCTAATTCGAACTTAGATAATTAATTTTCTCTCCTCTTATTCAAGCGATCCTTCGCTCGTGAAGAGCACTTTTCAAATTTTTTTATTAAAAAATTTATGAATTCACACAGTCAAATACATCTGCAATTTCCTCAATTTGGTTTAGTGGCCATCAGGCCGGTTGTTAATATAATCTCTAATGCATTTTCTTTGCATAGAAATTACTGTAATTGTAAACTAAGAAAGAAAAACTCGTTACTTTTTCTACTGTTCATATCGTAACATCTACAGAACATATATAAAGAAATTTTTTCTGATTCTTTTTTCTAAGCAAGTAGAATCAATAAAATCCGCAGATTTTGCCACAAAAAGAAAGCGAACAACATAATATTGGAATGAAATTTTACGGCCGGTCTCATTAATCGTAATGTTACTCTAAATTACAGAAAAAGCAAGCTTTATGGAGAGAGAGGCACAATGAATAACATTTTTAAATATATAAAAACAGGGAAAATTATATGTACTATTTGCATATTTGAAGGCAGCATTCGACATTGTAAACAGGAAAAAAATTATTAACATATTGATAGGATCCGACATGGAAGAAAACTTAATAGCAACACTGATAAAAATGTTTTTCTTGGAACAAACAGATTCCTCTTAAATAAAGAGAATAATTGATTTGAATAGTGCCAATTCGATTTCGTTTTCATTGAAAACTTTTGTAGGTTTAATAAATATTCTTGTATGAAAATTAATTTAGTTTTGAAGGAACATATCAAAGTATTCAACGAAGTAGTTTGAATAGGAGTAGTTTCAATTCAAAATGATATCGTTTTAAATGAAAACGTTTTGTTTAAAATTGAAAAGACTTATTTTTCATTATTTTTAAAAACAAAATTTAAAAAACATTTATTTTCTTTCATTGTAGAAATAAAAGACAACGAAATTTGATGAGAAAATAACAACAACATGTAAAAGTATCTCACATAATTTTTGGATAGAAATATTAAGAAAAGAAGTAAGAAAGCAAAAATAGAATCAATGGAGTAAAAAGAACAAAATTTTGTGAAAGAAACGAATATTCAAAGACGGCAATAGAACGACGAAGAATATGGCGGACGAAATTATACGGAGAAATCTAGATATACAGACTCATTTAAGAAGAGAAGAGATATATAATAGTATATTCTACAAGAAGTAATGGAATGGCACATATTCCACGCGAGCAAAAAGTTTGTAGTCCGAGCCGAAGGGATATGTCATTCCGTTACATGTTGCAGACTATACTTTCTATAACAAGATTTTGGAAATTATACAAAAAATACAAATTCAAATTTCTGTTTTAAAATAAAGTCATACGCAAGGAACAAGTTATACGTGTTCAGTTGGTTTTATTTGTTTGCTTCTTTTGACAAAACTGAATTATATGTTTAATAAACTAATTTTAATTGCTATGGGAACAAACAAATATCAGAAACTGTAATTATTAATCATTCAATAAAGATTCACATACCGACAGAAAAACTCACGGAATATCCTCACTTAAAATTGTAATATTTTTTTATTACATTTCTTTATAATATAAGCGCTAAGAAACCCATTGTAGCAGAGTGCATCGTCAGATCTCTGATATTTTTCGAGATACATCGATTTTTGGTACTTTTCGAAGTGCAACTTTAAGGGCCTGTCATTCAAAAACTACACGAGATATCTAAAAATTCTCTTCAGTTTAGCGTGTCTGGTGCCTTATATAACAAATAGGCAAATTTTTAAAATTTTGAAATTTTTTTGTATTTTTGTTCAAAATTTCGATCGGCGATAACTCGACAAATATTAAAGATACAGATTTGCAGTGTTCACCAATCGATTCAGCTCATCGAAATATAAAAGTATGCAAAGTTTCATAAAAATCGCTTTACAGGATGGAGCAAAAAGCCTGAAAATGGCGTTTTTTGTCCAAAAAGTCCCTTGACGGTTGGCCTGAATTTAGCCATTTTCAGCCTTTTTGCTCTAACATTTCAACCGGTTGTCCGAATTTTCTGAAATTTTCAGGGTTTATGTATTTCATCGAGCTGAATCGATTGGTGAACACAGCAAGACTGTATCTTTCATATTTGTCGAGATATCTCCAATCGTAATTTTGAAATAAAATTCAAAAAAATTTCAAAATTTTCAAAATTTACTAATTTATTATAAATAGCACGGAAAATACAAAACCGGAGATATTTTTCGATATCTTGTATAGTGTTCGAGTTACAGCCCCTCAAAGTTGCTCTTCGGAAAATATAAAAATTCGTAAAATCTCGAAAAATATTAGAGATATGCCGATGCGCTCTGCTGCAATGGGTTTCCTGGCGCGAATATTATAAAGAAATGTAATAAAAAATATTTACAATTTTAAGTCATATTTGGGGAAATTTCCGTATTTTGAAAAATATTACAAATCGCCATATTTCGCTAAATATAAGACATATTACGATGCGTACTACAGCAATATGTTTATTCATGTTTAAATTATACAAAAGTTATAAATTTAAGTTAAGTTTGGAGGAGTATTTTATTTATTTTCTAGTAAACAATTTACTAGTACTAACCTTTTGATACTTATTATACAACACAAAATTAAACAGGTATAATATCCATATGTCAAATAAATGTCACAATAGTTTTACGTAAGGAACAAGTCATACATATTCAGTTGGTTTAATTTGTATAAGAAAGTAGTGTGGTTCCCACACCAGATTTTTTAGTATTATAAATAGATGAAATTACCACATGGTAATGTAAGTAAAAATAATATAGAAAATTGTACACCGAAATGAAACAAACAAATAAATATTTTCTACCTCGAAATATGATTGTCCTCTTTTCATAGATTATATATAAAATGTAAAAGTATTGTTAATATATCATATTCCTACCCTTATACTATGAAAAAACACTCTATATGAATATCGTGCACTAACATTAAAATAATTGAAATTCCAGTACGATCGAATCAAAAATAACAAAATCGGTGTCACGAACAACGGCCTCATCCAACTTCACCGGAGTGTGTTGATGTGCGCTGATACTTTAAGCTCGTTCCGCTCACGTTTCACGGTCACGCTCACGGCAAATCACGCCTCACGTTCCGACCCACGACCTCTGACCCGTCGTAATCCAATAAATTCACAGAGAGAGCCACCTGACAAAGCTTGCAGGTATGAATGCATCGAAATAAACAAACAGATTTTGTTTCTCAAATACGGGTTGTTATATCGTTTTGTCTTTGTTGGGTTGCTCTGTAAGGGCAGGTTTGTGGAAAAATAATATGATTTTGTACAGTGAAACAAGTGGGAAATGAAATTTATTTGGAGGTACAAATAAGGTAGTGTCATATAAACTTAATTAAGGACAGCTTTTGTGTTCTTAATTAATAATTTGGAAGGAGGAACAATAATAAATTGTTTATTAATTTATTAATTAATTAACATTTTAACAGCAAAGTTCTAATTAAAACAAAAATGTCATAAAACAAAATACTGTACGTGCAGTTTTGTAATGAAGTTCTAAAACTTAATTAAATAAATTAAAATTTAAAAACTTGTGCACTGCAGCATGAATTTTATACGAAGTATGTACCACAACACAAAAGACAAAGTATGCGGACTTATTATATTCTCACACTAAGGTAAAATAACAGGAAAGATTAACGCAGACGTCTAATTACATAGTAATTTAAGTGCCGTACAAGAACACTGTCATATGCATTTTACAAATCTGAATAATAACAGGTGAAACAAATTTTTAAAAAATTTTCATATTATTTTCATACTTCATTGACGGCATGGTTACTGTGTTAATCTTCCTAAAGAATAATAATTTTAATTAAAAAGTCTTCGTGTAAACACACTTTTCACAAATTAATATTTTTAGACGTCTAAATTTCTAATTTTGTAAGAACCCAGTATTTGAGAATTATTAAACTTAATTAAAATTTATTGGTGCAAAATTGTTTACTAGACTTGTTCAAGGCATTAAATTAAAATTCGCCAATGAACATTTAAATCTACATTTTATAGACAGTTTCAATTATGAAAGGCGGATTTCTGCAGTGTCCGAAGTATTGGATGTCCTGTGTTCGTTTACTCGAAACGTGAATGTATCTAGAGATGCTCGATTGACTATATAATGGTGTGCTAGTATATGGTTCTAAATGTTGAGCGTGGATGAAGAATCATGAACAATGCATAACTGCTGTGGACATGATATATTTGAGAGGAGTGTGTGGGTATAATATCCGGAATACTTCAGAATGAGAAGTATGTTGTAACTTTTTAGAAACGAATACGTACCAAATATATTAGAGAAAAATTACAGAGCAAACCCTATTAGAATTAATGGAAAAAAGACAGCTTCATGTGAGTCCGTTGAAAGTCAACGATTAAAACGGCCACAGAAAAATTATCATTTATGCTTGAAAAAATTAGAAAATTACTGTGTTATTGTCATCGATAATGCCCCTTATCATTCCAAGAAATTAGAAAAACTCCCAATAAATGCCTGGAATAAACAAGACTGGCTAAATTCAAAAACCATTCAATATAGTGATAACATGGTAAAAGCTGAATTATTAGATATTTATAAACAAAATAAAAATAAATTCAACGATTACATTGTTGAATTCGAATGATATGGGCTCAAGTTAAACATTATGTAGGAGTAAATAACAAAACATTCAAAATTAATGATGTCAGTAATTTATTAGGGGAGGCAATTCGCAATATTACGGCGGAAAATTGGAAAAATTGTGTAGAACATATTATTAAAACAGAAGAAAAAATGTTCAATTTAGATTTTATTATGGACGATGTAAAAGAAAAATTTATAATAAATTTAAATGACGACCACTGACACTGAAGAATATTCAAATTAATTATTTTGTGTATATATCTAGATATATAAATAAAAAAATTGTTATTGATATATTTTTGCTTTATTTCAAAATAAATGGTTATACACTGTTCATCCCCTTTTGAACGTAGCGTTACCAAATACCAAAGTTCCGCCTCCTTGCACGTGCTATTCACGTGATCTGTGGCATCTCCTCGCCGAATGATGTATAGAATGGTGAGGACATATGAAGAGATTGGCTAGTAGTAGAGTATGGATGTGAAAATTCAAGGAGAAGAGCGAACGTGGAAGATCGAGAGATAATCGGACAGTACAATAAACTTGCGAACAACAGAGAAAAATAGAAAAAATTCGTACAAGAATAGAAGAACAATCCCTATACTTTAGGGTAGAGGGAAATCTAAATATATATTCATTCTTTGTATGCATACTTTAACAACATTTGCTAACAAATAATAAGGGTAGTGAAAGCCACAAATTGTTAACTTAAAGGTATCTTCCTGTGATTCCGGTTCAGTGTTCCGGCACAATGTGAAACAAGCTATTGCGTTGTGGTAGTTCTGCGTGCGGTCGCCGTCCTACAATTCCTTGGCAGCCGTGAAGGTGTGACCGAGAAAAGCCCTATTTAACATTTATACGTGCAGGGTTTTTCAATCTGGAAATTGCGTGCCGCGATGTATAAATCATAACTCGGTTTATACCGCACATCCTATTTCCGCTCCAAAGCAGCGAACGAGTTCATTCCTGCCTTTTATGCATCAAAAATTCGAAAGTATTGTGCGCAAAATGAAAGAATTTGATTAGGTTTCAAAATGAGACCGGATGTAATAATGAATTATTGAAGGAATATTTTTTATTAAAGGGATTTATAGAGGCATGTTGGAAAGGTAGGTACCTACTGTGGGCTACATTTAAAAAATTAATTAATTCTGCCATGTATTACATCCGCATTCGTCATATTTTTACCTGTATCACATGTACCGTGAATTTCAGCTAGGTTGTTCAGAAAATAGTGGTCAATAAATTATAGGTGGATAGTCCTTAGCAAACAATAATACAAATTTATATAAACATATATCAGAAATTCAGAGTTTCAATTTTTTTACAATTTTTTCTATTTTAAATAATATAGCAGTGTCAATGGAACACGATCAAGACAGTATGTTTTTCATAGTTTGATTTAGCTTATGACAATTTTGTTATTAACTTGTACCTCTATAGATAGTGGACTTATATCCATTATATTTTTACTTCAATGTTTGTCAATAACGTCAATGACCTATGTGAAAGAATGGGGTCTTTCACAATTTGTTTAAATTTTTTATGAAACTTTATTTAAATTGACGACTATCTACCCTTTTAAAAATTTTTAATTATTATTCATTAAGCCACAATGATGTTTTAAAAATGTTGTGACGTCATTGTAGAGGTGTTGCTGGATCTAAAACAGTACAGATTGTAAATAATTGTAGTCATAGTACATATAACTGGTATTTATACTGATGCATTAGTGAAATGTAATGTTCAAAATGAAGTTAGTATTTGGAGTTTGACTTAAATAAATAAAGCAAATATAGATAAAATATCTTATGATATCGCACACATTATTCTACGTAAAATTAATGTTATAGATTTTGAAAATTTTAATTCAAACTCGATTTGTAAGGAAATCCTCTCACACTACGTTACGATATACTATTCAGCAGATAAAGAAGGAATTTGAATTTCTAGGTGAAGAATAGGCAACTTTTCTAAAGTACAAATAAGTATGCAGAAATCTGGATGAATTTCTAAAACATTTTATCGATATTTAACAGTAGCATCTTCCGTGCCATCGGAAGAATTTTTAGAATCCAATATGCAATAAATCTCGTTTAAAAATACCAAAACATCTTGAGAAAATAATTGACTTTTCTCTGACGTCACCACTAACAGGTGTACGAAAATCAGAAAATCAGAAAACCAGAAAACCAGAAAACATCTCCTAACTGTGTTACATTCCTCCTATAATGAACCTCACGCCTAGCATTACAAGAGGATGAGGACATTGAGGACGCACGGTTGAGTGAGTGACACCTTCCTCCTCTGTGAGGGACCTCCTCTATATTTAAAATTCCTCCGGGCAAAAATAACCCGGATCGATGATGGGAGTCCGGAGTAGAAACTCCAGGATCGTTTACCGATGCGTGCGGTCCATAACACTTCGATTTTCAGCTACTTTACCCCTCACTAGGAGGGGGGGGGGGGCTTTTAAAGTGTGGAGGTCTCTTAGTGATGATACTCGTGTATAATGTAAGATATGGACGCAAACGTGAATGCATTTTTCATGTGATATATGATATGTAGATGAAATATAATATTAGTTTTGTTGAAAACTACATTAATGTTTGTTGGAATTAGTTTTTCTCTGCAAATGTGTTTTGGTGACATAAAATTATCACTCTTTCCTGGATGTGACAGCTTTGTTGTAGCTGATCTCGATATTTGATAAATTATTGCGCGTGAAGTGCGGTTACGGGCCGTTAATCACTACCCCACAGATTTTAGCGATGGAGAGCGAACTGAAATAATTTTTATCTGGTTAATGTATCAATTTTTGACTGCAGAATTAGAACAGGATTCATTTTTATCATACTGTACCATACCCATAATGGGTAAAAGGTGTGAAGATATATTTATATTTATTTATCTCTTTTTCAATCATTTCACTTAATGTAAAATTGTAGTGTATTTCACATTATAATCATTAAAATGTATATGAATACATCAGTTTGACAATGAGAAACTTGAGGGTCGCTTTCTCTCTCGACTCGCATTTACACAGCTAGTTCGCGTTCCAGTATTACTACATTTCAGTGGCTAGAACTGTTTACCTTCTTTTGTTATTGTTTTAAAAGCACGGAACTACTTTAGCTAATGTACTCGATAAATAATGAAATGGCCGACTATTACAAAAGACAAATATAAACACATCCATACTCTTCTAATTAATTTGTTGTAACTCTTCAATTGCTTGACATAAAATATTGAAATTTTCATAACGTTATAAATTAGTATTATTACTAAATTCGTCACAATTTTTACTAATGTTTAACAGTAATCTGCGCATATCATAAAATTATGATTTTATAATAAACATACCATCTCGGTATTTACTAATTTTTAATGTGGCACTCTGATTTCGTAGATCTCAATAAGTGATGATTTTTAAATTATTTCTAAATAGTAAATGTATCCATGATTACTGAAAGTAAGAAATAATTTAAACAAGTCTATAATCAATAGTTATATCACGAATGATAAGAATTTAATCAATTAAATTTGACATGTCTAGCTTATGCAAAAAATTTTGCTTAAATAGTGTTTGAGTACATAATAATTTGAAAAATTTTTATAAATAATCTAGAAATCAAATTTAATCGGTACCATTCTTTAGCACGAGGGGTATATGTCAAGATTATTTCATGAATTCGTAGTATAAACTTTAATATTTGGCGAAGAAATTGAACTAAAACGTTGATTTTTGACACATGTTTGCATGTTTTGTATACCATGGAACTCTGGAAAAAGCTAAAATTATACATTTTATTTTACATCTATCTCATGACAAAATGTATCACATCAATAAATGTAAATTCATGTGGTGCAGTTTTTACCTATTTACACTTTTGCTCTAATATTAATAGGTAAAAACTTAGAGCAAAATAAAAATATTAACATTGTATATCCTATAGCTCAAAAAAAGTAGACATCCGGTATATCTTAAATAAATTATAACTGGAAATTAGCAATAAATTGAATTCAGTTCCTGATTATTCTTCATCTTGTAGATGTTTATAATAGTCCATTTGTGTATCGCATATAAATGTATCATATAGGAACCGAAAACTGTTTTGAAATGGAGTTCATGAATGTTCATTACTATCCAATTCCCGGTTATTTTTATCTCATCTACGGGTAGAATGTGCCCTTGGCGGTACGGCATCCGGTTACCATTCTAATTTCTACAACCCACGCACCAATATCCACACACAAAGTTGGAAACCAAATCATCTGTGAAAACATGAAAAC
Source organism: Poecilus cupreus (assembly GCA_963942605.1). Lineage (NCBI taxonomy): Eukaryota > Metazoa > Arthropoda > Insecta > Coleoptera > Carabidae > Poecilus > Poecilus cupreus. The sequence goes on from OZ012714.1 coordinate 36,776,385, forward strand.
CCCTACTTACTCTATTTGAATAAAAATGTGCGGATAGGAAAATCTATCAACCTATAAAAATTCTTTCCTCACTGAATGTTATTTTGGTTGTTGGTCGGTGGCGGAAAGGTCCCCGGGTCTGAGACCGTGGGAACATCATTCTCCAGGGAGGGAAGTTTTCTCGTAAGCCCGCGAGCGAAGGACTTGGGGCCCCTCACAAGCCTGGCCGCAGCCACGCACAGAAGAATTCTAACATTCAACTTGTACAACATCCAAGAGGGTAGTTACAGTTGTCTTAAGGGAGTATTGATTGTTTTTATGGAATGGGGAACTATTTTTGTTTGTTATTGATTGTTAGTTCCGCTTAACGAAGCATGAACCATGACGAAACAAAGTTTGTTTGGGTTTTTCAGTAGGCCGTAAGGGAAAGTAATTCATAGCAACATACACAGATAAAACAAAATTTTAAAAATCACTGTAAAATATGACATATTATTAAACAACAATTGAATGGACAGATTAAGGATGAACGATTGTGTGAACGTCCGAGGAATAAGCGGTTAGGTATGATTGATGGATTATTGCTTAAACGAATGATTCCGAAGTGTGTAGAATAAACGAGCATGTATGAATGTGGACTAAGAGAAGGTGGTAATTTTTGAAAGTGTTTGATTGTTGCTTGATTGGGCTCCAGAGTATGTATGCACAATCGAGTGTTCTTTGGATCATTGTCTACAATAAAATGCAAACATGCTGTTGTACTCACTGTCTTTTCAGTTGTCAAAATACATGAATCTAGTTTAATGATTTAAAATAGTTCATTGTAAAAAATATATTTTTTGGTTTTAGTGTTAGTAGTACATGAATCCTTGTTCGAATATTTTTTTTTTTCATGTTTCCCTCCTATCTTTCCTATCACTTGTTTTGCTTTTCATTTCGTACTACTCTAATCCTCATGCTTTTGTTGCTTGATTTATTTCTTTGTACCATTTTTTGATGGGTCAGCCTCTTCTTTTCTTCTCCAATGGTCTTAAACATCCTTAAGTATTCTTGTATCTCGCATTCTGTTAATGTATCCTAATCATCTGAATTGTCCCTCTTGTATCATGTATTTGCGGAGTTTATATTAAGATTTTCTCTATATATTTTGTATTTTATATAATCCCTTGTTATTTTTCCCCTCTCTTTTTCTTAAAAAGCGCATCCTATATTTCGCTGTAGTAGTCCATGCTAATCCATATGTTAAGATAGGTACCTAGTACTCCAGTCAAAATAGACATTTACAGGCAGATTCATAAAAGGGATTAGCGGTAACTCCATATTTTTCATCATCTATAACTTCGTTTCTAAATTATCAAAATATGTCAAATTTTATGCTAATCAATCTTGATTACAACTTTAGTTAAAATAATTATGTTCAGGGAATAGAAAATGAAGTTACGAGTAATAATAAAAATGGAGTTAGCGCTAATCCCTTTTATGAATCTGCCTGTAAATGTCTATTTCGGATAAATTCGCATAGAGATAAACATTGGTACAGACCTTGAATACACTATTACAAATGAAATATCAAAAGTCATTATCGATCCTGCCTCTGTTAACAATTTCATACAATGTCAATTGTCAAGAATATCAGTTTCACACATATTTCTCCTAAACGGTAAGTGTTATCATAAAATTAGGCCATACCAAGTTTGTAGACCATGGAGTTGTCCAGATATTTTCTATTTTCTTACGAATCATCATTTATGAGATATCGCGATTTCAAAAGTTAAAAAAGTCGTATTCTGCATAAAATGCACACATTTTCGCTCTATCTATGAGGTAGTGTATTTGACGAATTAAAGCAAAGAAGAAGACATGACTGTTGAAGTAGAATTTGAAGATTAATCGTATTACAATTTCCAAAAAATCAACAATTATCCTTTTCTTTTGGTAATTACCAGCCGAACCATTTTTTTATTAATAGAAAACTGTCTGATCATCTAATAGATCATGAATGATTCCTAATGGGGAAACCACGTTTAAAAAATGCGTCAAATACACTACCTCATAAGTCATATTTATTACTCTAACATAGCTTTAATTAACCTGATCTATCTATTTTTATTTCTTTCTGTTCCCAACTGCTAGTAAAATAAATCACCCAGGCAACGGCTTGGCAAGTAGCGTTAACGCCGGATCACTCGATAAAGCAAGTTAAGCAATATGTTGCCCGTGGTCAGTAGTTGGATGGGTGACCGCTTTGCAAAAACGCATACCACCAAACACTGCGTGCCGTTATCACACTATTAAAAAAAACACCGTGTTTAATGGTTCCAACACCTCGGTCGATCTTAATATAGTAACTAGCTTATCTATCATACCGTAATCTTTTTAAAAATAAATTGTATCAAAATAAAAATGCCATATTAGGTAAATATTTAATGAAATTCCAAAATCATTGTCAAATGTATTTTAGGAATAAAGGCACTCCGGTAATTTAGGTATACATATTGAATTTCCGTGTTCTGTGTTGTGCTGTCATGTAACATGTAACACAGCTGTCGTCTAAAAATACGCCTTACCTGTCCCGGTGCCTGTGTTTACGTGGTGTTAGAAGGTAACCAATCGATTCGCGTGGCACATTATAAGACCGTCTGTATCCGTGTGATCAGTGATGTACCCACCCACACCCCGTCTAGTTCAGCTAACTCCTAATAGAGATTAATGGTATCGGTTCGTGGCAATGTTCTTTTTTATTTCTTTCGTACTTGACTTGAAATTCAATCAGACTTCAATTACGCGCCGTTTCTATGCGAGCCTGGCGCTGGAGACGCGAACCACCGCCGCAGAACCACAGAACCGCACGAACCGCGTCGGTCGCAAGTGTTTTCCATTATAACCGCGCTGGGCGACGTCGATATGCCTCGAGGGGATTTGACCCAAGAAAAATACACTCATTCATCCCACTAACTTTACAAACTATTTGTTGGTGCATTATTACTTGTAAAGTATAAATAATACTCGAAATCTCAGTCATACAGTAATTATTCTTCTTACATAACCAACGTTTCGGTTTACACGTACACCTTCTTCAGAGTTAATAAGATCTTAAGTGTAAACCGAAACGCCGGTTACGTAAGAAGAATAAATGCTGTATGACTGAAATTTAGAGTATTTTGAAACTATAACTAGAATTGCACCAAGTAACCATACGAACTTTTTGTTTGTTAGTAAACGTCTTTAATATATGTTCCATTTTATCTGAAACAGTAATGTGAATATGTAACTCACAGTAAAATTAAGATACCTCAAGAAATATTCCAATAGTTAGGACAATAGCTCTCCATAGGATTTGAATTTCATTATAAATAGATTTATTGCCAGAAAGAATTACGATCAAATTAGGAAGAATAATTAATGTTAAATTCTTGTGGCATAGTTTCCGTGTCTTGTTAATCTTCGTGCCTCATTCTATAAACAAGATCTATTGCAAGATAGATCTGACCCTGGCGTATCTAGGATTAAGTTTCTGCTCCTTAGAGATTAGTTCCAAGATTTAAGATAACTCAAGTTCAAGTGAAATGGAAACCCTTTATTAAACAAGCTTTCTCTGCTACTACACCCGTTTGATCTATATGCACAATATACTTTTTATTACTTAAGTTAAGTTTAATATTATTTATTTAAAATATTACTGTTTACAAAAGCTGATGATGACCTGTTTAGCTTTTACATCTAAATTATTAATCAACGTTTCTCATTATGATCCTATAGCCTATTCTACAAAAAAATAAAGGTCACATTATTTTCAAACTTTATTCACAAACTTATTAAACGAAATCACAGAACTATGTCAACATTCATTCTCTAGCCCTCGGAGAACACTAGGTCAATCAACCACAAATATTTTGTATACTTTGAAAGTATATACATTGAAAACTAACTACCTATTTTTTTTGACCAAAAACAATACCTTTCTTACCTATAGGTAGGCGGAAGATAATAAAAAAGTTACAATTTTTTGTAAAATGTAATTTTTTGAAAAACAAATATTTTCGCGATTTTTAAACCTTGTCAAAGACATCAACAATTATAAAATTTGGCATAAATCCTTTCTATCGGACCTTAAGTATACCTCCGAATTTTTTCAGACTAATCTATTCAGTCATTGCTAAATGGTAGACGATCAAATAAAGTATTTAATCAGAATGACCCAGAGTGTACTCCGTGATCGAAAATATAGGTGTGTTCTCGGAAGGCTAGTTGAATGTTGAAGTATAACTTCTTTTATTTAAAATTTGTTTTTTTCATCTGATTCTGCATTGAAAATTAAAATAATCAAAAATTAAATTATGCAGAACACTAAAACAAATTGAAAGAAATTCTAGGATTGTGATAATTGATGTAAAGTTCAGCATCATCTCTTGAACAGTTAAAAATTTCTTTAGATCATCTCTTGGGGCGAGTTCGGCCGGGAAGAATTAGGAAGGCACTTCTTGTGCGTGTCGTGTGTCTCTGTCTAGTGATCGGTTCAAGGGAAGAAGAGGGATTTGGAGGATGAGGATTCTGAATTTGACGCGGATTGCGGATAAGGAAACGATGGAATACTAACGGCAAAGCATTTCGCTTTCGCTTGTTGGGTTAAGGTGCAAATGAAATTACATATTACGAAGAAAAATTACAGAATTGATTCAAACTTTATCGAATCTCTTATTTTGATGATAAAACATTCAGAACACAAATTCAGATACTTATAACAGAATGATGACAAAATCACATGATTAAATTTACTTAAATATCGCTTGCATCCGCTCAGGTCGTTTGATTTTCACAGCGCAGCAAGCTACAGTAATTATTTTTCAATTTCCTTCGTAATCTCAGCGGGATTCCCATTTAATTCTTGTTTACTTAAATATAATCGAAAGAATTTGACCGACATTTCTGATTCTGATAAGCGACTCTCTAGCACTTGTCAGGTCAAAGGTTAAAACATTTCATTACCTTTGTCCGGACCTAAATGTGTACCATATAAAGGGAGACTAATTAATTTTGTAAAACAACATAACAGTTTAATAAATTAGTGATTTTCCGGGACATGAAATCATGTATGGAAATATAAATTACTTTTGAAATTATTCCCATATTTTTTAACCACCGCCTTCGTACTAACAAATTAATATGAATCGTGTTGTGTCGCCATAAATTTCCTTTATCCTCACGCGAGTGAAAAATTCAATAAACATTCCTTTGTTAAAACAAAGGAAGGAAGACAAATGAAAAAATTAATGCAGACAATTTATCGCATCATCAAAATGTAAAATCTAACTAGCTTAAAATAAAAACGCAAACACAGGCTTGCCCAAAAATTTCTACTGAAAAAATGAAACTTTTTATTAACATTTTTTATCTCCTATAGTTGCAATTAAATCAGTAGTATAATGGAAATCAGGAGGAAATAGAAGACGAGGCAAACCTAAATTATAATGGCTAAAGAAAGTTCGTTTCTTATGAATCTTAAAACCAAAGGGTAAATACAAAAAATGTTCAGAAACAAAAACTGCACAAATTTATGTAATACATTTTTGTTATGAGACAGACGTAAAATAAAATTTATATTTTTTAGCTGTTTCCAGAATGCTATGGTAAACAAAACATACAAACAGTCGTATTGTTTGAGTTTGACAGGTGACACTTGGCATAGTTTTAATGCTCCTTGGTTTTAATGATTATTGACTTGTTTAAATAATTTCTCAGTAATAATGAACACATTTACCATTTATAAATAATTAAACTTTTAATGTTTAATTTATATCAATAACATTCTATTACATACATATTTCTACTTCTGTAAGTATACAGTAAAAAATTTATAGGCAAAATTGACAAATTTTTAACAATTTTTAGTCTCAGACGATCCACCGTTAGTTTTTATTATTTAACAAGTTTCAAATTTGTTAGCAAGTAACAAATTATTTTTGTATATTTCGTAAATTCCGTATCTAAAAATATTTATGAATATATTAATTAGATATTAACATTTATTTGTATGTGCTTTTGACTAAATATTTTAGTAATTCTATTGAAGAAGAACAATAAATCATAATTATTATAACAAATTAAGGTGTCACAAAGGATATAGATTTTCTTTAACAATTATTTCAAATTAATAAGTTAGCTAAATTTATTTGTTATTATTGACGAGTCTATTTGTTAAATTTTAAAGCCAGCAAATAAACAAAAACAACAATTTTACTTGTTAAAAATTTAGAATTGACAAAATTTTAATTTAACAAATTGTCATATTTGTTCAAATTGTAAATTTAACACAACATATTTGTCAATATTAACTAAAAATTAACAAATCGCAAATCAAATTTTCTTCTGTGTAAATAAACATTTTTTAATGTAATATTATTAATTTTAAACAACAACAAGATTATAAATAAAGTATTGAATCCAATTTCGAGAACTTTGGCGTCAAATAACGATAGCAGGTGCAATCTCGAAAAGTTAATTCGGCTTTATTAAAGATGACGTTTGTCTTTGAATGTGTTCGAATTCCGATAAGCGAATGTCTAACTGTCGAAACTTCTCGGAAAAGTCAGTGAAGAGGGTTACAATGAATTATTGAAATGTTCCGAACTGTAATGGATTTTCACTTTAAACGGTAAGTGTTCAATTTTCAATTAAATTCAATACGATAAATACTTCACTAACCATCATTGTTACTTTCAATTAAGAAACAGATTTTCTTTAAGCGTTTTCTTCGAATTGGGTTTGAAAAATCGAAGAGGGAAATAAATTAGCTGTCAAGTTTTGAATTCGCGAAAAGTGTAAATTTAAATTGGCAATTTTATTTATTTCATAATTGATTTATGTCAGAGACCCGATACAAATCTAATTTATATTATTTACACTATACAATTACAAATATTTTGAAATTGTTTCAGTAAAATATCAATTGAAAATGTTCCGTATTTCTAGAATTGCACAAATGTACACAGAGCAATCGAGTAAATTTAGTAAAAAAGTATTTCAGTTACTCTTACTACATTAATCAATCAATTTAACTGAAATATTCAGTCACATACAATGTATAACTGAGAACCTCAGTTGAATTTACTAATATTTCAGTTATTCGAGAAATACCTGAGTTTATCATTTTATCCTACACCTCTCAATAAATGCTCTATAACTATGCCGATTTTAAACAAGGAAAGTAACAAATTTCCTACTAGTGGGTATAATTTTGAGTAAAGTCACTAGTTAGTATTTTTTTATTTATAACAATAATAATAACACACAACACCTTGGTAACTACTTCGATTGTCATTTTAATTTAAAAATTTAAAGCATATGTCACTGTCAAATAATATTTCTTTAACAAATTTTTCATTTATTAAGAGATGATGGATAAAACGTTATACTTCACACGTGGGCAAAGTGGAATTACCCACTCGATAAAATTATCACACTCGGCCTTCGGCTCTCGTGTGCAAAAATTTCTCTCGCGGGTAATTTCTTACTTTGTCCACTTGTAAAGTAAATAACTATTATGTCATTATAAAACAAGGAATGATTTGATTACCATATTCAGTAAAAAGTACTGAAGTATTCAGTTATTTTGATTGAACTCTTCAATTGCGCTCATATTAACTGATTACTAATTGGACTGTATTATTTTTTTCAGTGTTTATCATTGTTGGGGTACCATGATTTGTCAGCTGGGTATTACAATAATTCGATTATTTACTTCACTGATTGGTTGAACAACTAAATTATATTAAATTGAAATGACTTTTGGATTAAATTCTGTGCAATTATATAGTTTAAATACAACGTTTAGAAATTCGAAATGTTGTAATTAAATAAAATAATTATACAGAACTTAATCCAAAGGTCTTTTTAATTTACTATGAGTTCTGAAAGTTTTTTCAACTTATTGCGACTATATTATATTTTTTAATGATCTTTTGTAAAAATTTTCTGCACGCCACTGGGTGAAAACTATCTATCTCCAGTTAAATAGCGAAAATGACAAATGCAAACCATAATTTAATAAAAATTTTCAATGACAAATTTGCAGCTAAACGTAATAACAAATCGCTGAGTTTCAATTCATAAATTAAATTTTTCCATCGACCGACAGTTTCCAGCTTTGCCGGCATTATTCATGGGCCGGATTCTCCGCAATTTGAATTTGAGTGGTAGTTGGTACTGGCGCCAGCCTCAAGCTGATATAGCAGTGCAATATGGCGGAAAACGAGCCCCTTGTGATCAAAGTGTGCTCTCTATGTTCACCTGTTGAAATATACGCTGCACACTGAAGAGGCTTCGCAATGCTACGCTACCACCACTGAGCTATTTTAACAGGAATGCTGGTGTGCATATGATAACATACTGTAAATGAACATTGTTACACCACTCACAGATAGTGTAGTCTTTTCTTATGTACGGCTGTGTGTAATATATTATTATTGCACGATACTAATAAAAACATTATCCCTACTCCACTAACACCTATGAGGAACAAATGATTTGTCGCAAAAATATCGATTATTGAGATCACAAATGCTGATATATTTTTGTCAAAGGAAATATTTAAATATGTCCATTTTTTACATTTACAAAATGATACATTTATTTATCAATGGGAAGCCGTAACAAGTGAACTAAATATGACATTTCAAACTATAGTCTATTCCACGAGACCTTTCATTAAAGGGACAAATATAGTTCTATGATTGGTTTAAAAAATACAGCGCAACATTACAAGCATTCGGCGATATACGCTCGGAATTTTGAACTAATTTATTTGCACAACTGTAATTCAACCACCAGTTCGTACACTGAAGAAAGAAAAGAAAGAATACATTTCTCGGCTGTTATGGTTACTTAAAAAATATAATTTTGAGCATAAATATTTCTAATAAACACAATATAGAAGCAACAAGAAAAAATAAAAATGCTGTGGACAATGCTCTACACACATACAGGCTGTTTCATAACTTCAGGTACATACGTTAATGGTATATGTTATTTGATGTGCTGATTGCGAATCAAAAAGAATTTTTTTTACATCGCAAAATTATTTCATTGCCACTGCCACTGGGTGGATGATTATGTTAATAATTATCGTTTCATTAAAAATAATGAAATTTTGTTTGTTTATTTTACTAGTATTATGTAATTTTAATTGTAGATTACCTACTTCATTATTTGTGTTTAATAGGAAAGCGAATCCAGTGCAGTCCTACAAAAAATGTTTTAGGTAAACAACCCTTAATTTTTCGAATTAAAAAAAATTCTTTTAGATTCGTAATCAGCATATCAAACAACATATACCATTAACGTATGTACTCGAAGATATGAAACACCCTGTATAACTCAAAATAGTAAAGTGTAGTATGACATCGTAACAGTGTATACATGCTTATATTTCACATAGTGTTTAGCACATGTTCGAGGACCAATCACAGCACAGGAAACAACGTGGGTTTGTGTCCCTTTAAAGAAAGGTCTCATGAAATAGTCCATAGAAAATGATACAATCAAATATGTCATGGACTATTCCTATAAAACAATATTAACAGACCTACGATTTTTTTAACTATTACCATGTTAGTTTCAGCTAAGATGCAATAAATATACAGAGTGAGTTTTTTATTTGAAAGCAACCAATCAGTTTAGCTGGCTAACTGATAACTTTATAAAAATAATACACAGGCTCATACAGCAAGGACGGGGACATAATTTTTCTATTGGAGTATATAGCCCAAAGTATTCCCTTTTCAACGATATAACATATTCCTATACCTAAAATAAATATTAAGATCAGAAAGTTCAAAAAAAACATTAACATTTTTAATATGAAAAATATGACATTAGGTAGCCCGTTGAAAAAAACGAGTTACTGTTTTTATTATTGATACTCCTGTCATCAATTTGTTAACAATTGTTGTCGATGTAAAGCCATTGTTGACAGCAGTATAAATAAAATAACAATAACTTGGCGTGACGATAAATAACCGCATGTCACGTTAAAAAAATTACCGATCTACGAAAGCAGAGTACCACACTCAATATGGTGAAATAAATAATTCAATTAAATTCAACTGAACTCACACTCATTAATATTTATTCAAGTTTAGTGATTTGACGAATGATCTATTCTATATATACAAGTAATCTCGATCGTTATTCTATTTAATACAGTTCAGTGGTTGCTTATTGTACTATGTATGTTGTATTTAGTACTCGTACGTTGGTACACATGTACAGATTAGAACACTTAAGCTCGTCGAGGGCGCAGCTTAATCATTGGGATGAATCTGGTGAATTTAGGACAATACACTTAATTGTGACAGCCATGTGGCTGCCGTTATGTACTAACAAGGATTATTGCTTTATTTATTATGCTCTTTCACTTGAGGCGCTGTACTTAAAATATTAACAGAAGACCACAAATCTGAAACGACAAGGTTAGTTAATTATTTGGTTCAATATTCTGATTACTCGTCTAATTGCTAACTACTAATTGCTACTACACTAACCTGAAAAACTTTATAAGAGAAACAGCACTTTTTATTCTAATCTTTAGCGTAGTTTACACGTCGGGTTCCAGCAAAGGCGGCCAAAACGTCTCAAATTTATCTTTGTTATTTATGTATGAACTATGAAACGAACAACTGTTCTTCTCGTAAATAAATCAAAAGAAAACCTAGAGTATCCTCTTAATGAGATAGTTCTAATCCCCCTAAGGGTGAAAAAATAATAATTCAGTCGGGTTATCTCAGTGTACGTCTGTGTTGTGTATAAAGCACTTATCCAGTCCACAACATTACAAAGAGTCATTGCCCAGATGCGATTAAAACCAGAACAAAGTTTTAATGAATGAAAATTTACAACCGCAACAAGAGAATGAAATGAAAATGAGATTGTGATTGTGTTTGTCTGCGTCTGGCGAGTTTTATTTGTGTTTATCCCTTTTAAATGAATCAAATTTCACACAAGTAAACAATAATTTATTGTGCAAAGTATAAATTAAGCCACATCATCATGATATTTTAATTTTTTGCCAGGATTAATTTCATACGTAGAAATTATACTCGTAATTTTAATCTGCAGAGTCTAGAGAGACGTATAAATTTACATTTTTGTTCCTATTTTAAAAGATAAAAATTTAGTTTCACTAATGAGAAAAATGGCGGAGGCGCCATAATTCCAAGTGGAATATTTTCAGATAAAATTTTGCAGAAAATAAATACTATACTAATAAAACAATGTTGTTCCAAATAATCGGATGTGGCCAACAAATAACCTTCCACCAAAACAACTTTTTATGCAATTGGATAATAAAATTTAAAGAAATTAGATTTCACAAATCTTGCATTCCTAGTACACCATGGAAATATTTTAAAAAATTCAATTTTTTACGAAATGTGACACGTCATTGTGATTGTGAAGCTGTTTTCTTAGTGAAATATATGTCAAAAAATTAAATAAATATACAAAAGAAAATTAAAATTATCAAATATAAATAGAAAATAAACAAACAAGAATGTATGTTTCTGTATCATCAAATACTATCTTGTACTGTTTAAGAGTAGTATTGGGCGGGAGGTTATGTGCTGGCCACATCAGATTTTTATTTCATGATTCCAATATTTCCCTATACTTTGTATCAGAAAGTAAAAATACTTCATATAAAAGTGGTAGATAATATATTTTTCTGTAACTTCTATTCGAATCATTTCTTTATAAAATAATTTTAGAACATTGTACAGCGCTTGAATCACCCAAAAACAGACCTCGTGGTACCTGCCATATACATTTTGATTGATATAAGTTTAGAAATATCTTTCAAATGAAGAAGAATTGATCAATAGTCTATACCAACATAATTTTGAATGACCATTAATAGTTAAAGTTTGTCGGTTTTGAAATGGGACATCTTATATATGTGCGGAATATGAAAATAACTATTTTATAATAAATTCTTACAGTTGAATATGTATAAGATTGGTAAAAGTGCATTTAATCCCAAATTAATGTAATATATGACGATGGAAATAAAACAATTTATAATTCAAGTTATTTAATTATTTATAACCGGCATTCGATTTTTTCGGGAGAAGGTTCAGACGAAAATGAAAATACATATGTATGTACTAATGGTCGAACCAGAATAAGTAGTTAAATATGCATTAGACAATAACAAATGACCTGTTTACAATTCCTGACAAATACAAATATTCCATATCATTATATTGTGTTGTGAAACATCTACTGAGCTTGTACGGAGATAGGACTTTTTATACAACAATTTATTTACCCACGTTCAGAAAGATTGACGTTTGATATGATTTTCCTGTGTAGATTACTCAAAATCGAATTTAGCCGAAATATAAGCTTTTTATTAATAATGACAGTTTGTGTCACGTATCAGATTTCAACTGAGCTGACAGTTTATTAATTTTAAACAACATTATATATGTTCTGAAATGGCTTCCGAAAATAGATGTGTTCGTTAATCAATATTGGCTTTTAACAATATTTTTGAGCTGGCTCACGCACAGAGCTCCCTCATTCCAGATTAATTATCCAAACTGTCAATTGGGTCCTCCACTATGATACAAATCAGTCAATTAGTTATTTATATTAACAAGACTTAAAACTTTATAATGACAGAAACGATCAAACTTCTTACTTTTCCAAATATTTTGGCTTTATCTAATAGATGTTTCTCGTGTTGTATTATTATGATTTATCGTACAATTTTAGTATTACAAATATTTTTATTAGTTATTAAGCACGTGACTTTATTCTTTTACAAACAATAACAAGTGAACCACATTTTCTACGTCAATATAAATGTTGACAACCTTACAAACTATAATATAACTATAGCATTCACTTTTTATGTTATATTTCGTGCCACTTATAAAAATACTAGTTTTATACATCTCAAAAACATTCCGAAACTGCTTGTTTCTGGCCTAGTGCGGCAAAAACTAGGAACTTTTATAAGGTTAGGGTTGGGAACAACTGACTGTCAATTTGTGCGTTGGTTTTGTGCAGTATTTGAGTACTTGGAGGTTAGAGATTTCTATCAATTTTATTGTTAATTGTAAATTTAAATGGAAGTAAAATAATTAAATTTTCAGATGCAATGCACAACTAATAAATAAATACCAACTAAATAAATGTCACCAAATTAAAACCAATGAATTTTTTATTTAGACCAAGTATCATAAATTAAAAAAAAACTCTGGCCTATCTAAAAATGTAGAATGGAAACTAGGTAATGAATTTTAAATTACGTAATAATAGTCCTGTACATTTTTAATATTCTCATTTGAAGTAGCTGTAATCAAAATACTAATAACGTCACTCATAAGATTTTAAAGTAGTGCTTAATTAAAACTAACGACGAACTCCCAGCATTGTATAATTAGTTAAAGTAACAACAAAAAAATATAAACTCACATCTAGCACTACAATATTTACTCTATATTCAACAACAACTCGAGTCGAAAATTAACACAAATATAATTCCAGTTAAATGTTAAACATAATTGAGTTTGCGTAGCTTAAGCAAAATAAAATTAATCTAATTAGAAATTCATATTCTATTCAGTAATAAATTGAATACAGTTTTTACTTAATTAAATTTAATGTTCATATACAAGTACATACATAGAAGCAATTTAGATATTATACAAGATTGTTAACGTGAGCAAAATACGTAATCATCTTATATGTATGTACGATGAAATAATACCAATATGCTATATATTTATCTGTATAGTTAGTTAGATGGAATAACCCAATTAATTAATATTTTTTGCACGTAAATAAACAATTATACAATATTACGGTAGATACGTACTTGTATAAATTTTATTTTAAAAATAAAATAATATTTGCAATGTTTAATTAAATATGATGCATCTACAAATGTAATTATTAAAAGTTCTAAACTAATTGAACTTTATGAGTTGTAGAATAAATAAATATGTATCACTGTTAAAAATTTAATGAGATTTTACATTTTGTTATGAAGTTTATTTATTGGATAAAATAAAATTAAAATAATAATAGTTATTTAACATTATAAAAATCCTATGTAAATATATTTTATTTATTCATTTATTTTCCTGCGAATTTGATGATATAACAGATGAAAAACCAATTAGTATCCACTTTTTTTTTAATATTGACGGTCTGACGGTTATCGATGGTTTTGCGGGATCGTGAGATCCTCAGTTCGAATCCCACAGCTGACAGTTGCCAATTTAAATTTACCGCTGTGGTTCCCCCTCCACTAACATCTTTGGGGGCTATGATTTGACGGCGGATAACCGCACTTCATATGCAAAAAAATATAACGAGATTTGCGTAAGCAGAGTGCCACATCCATAATGGGTAAAAGGCGTGATGATATATTTATTTTATCCAACACCTCTCAATAAATGCTCTATAACTATGGCGATTTTAAACAAGGAAAATAACAGATTATCCACTAGTGGGTATAATTTTGAGAAAATCCACTAGTGAGTATTTTTTTATTTATAACAATAATAATAACACACAACACCTTGGTAACTACTTCGATTGACATTTTAATTTAAAAATTTAAAGCATATGTCACTGTCAAATAATATTTCTTTAATAATTTTTTCATTTATTAAGAGGTGTTGGATAAAACGTTATACTTCACACGTGGGCAAAGTGGAATTACCCACTCGATAAAATTATCACACTCAGGCTTCGGCTTTGTGTGCTAAAATTTCTCTCGTGGGTAATTCTTTACTTTGCCCACTTGTAAAGTAAAGAACTATTATTTGATACGAGAAAAACTGTGTAACATTTTATGAATTAAACATTGTTATTTTTAAAATGATTTTGCTGTACGGAAAGCTAGTGCTTTTTGTATCTTTTACCGCACGAGTGTGCGAATTGGATGTTTTTAGATATTAATAGCCATGCATCCACAGAAATATAATACTGGAATGCGGAATAACGCTGAAAATGCGAGCCGAGAGACACAGCAAGTTTTTGTTGTCCAGTTCACTTAGAAAGTTGATAAGAAAATTTAAAAATATGAACAAAGAATGGTGGCCTTACAACATCTATCTATCTCAGGCTTGCTTTCATAAAACCCTAATAGTTAGCGTTCCAGTATTACTACGTTTCAGTGCATGTATTAAGTTTAATAACGGAAACTTGCATTGTACAAAATTACTCATATTTCTTGCACCTTTCAGCTCTGTTATCATTTTAATTTTGTTTATGAAACAACCAAAAAATACCCTCAATTAACCCTTTTAAAAATGCAGCAACTACTAAACCTTGTCCTATTAAACCAGTATATTTTTATGGCACAGATTTCGCGATAGGAACCCCCGGAAGCTTGTACATCACCCACACCATCATTTGCAAAGTGGAAGTGGCGGAGCATCTAATGGTAGCGGGGGCCTCGAGCTACATTAAACATAACCTCACAAATACGAAATACACTAGCGTACACCAGCGCCATCTAGTCACCGCGCCGTGTACTACAACACAAACAAAACACTATTGTTCCGCATTTTCCGGTTACCGATTTACATAAAATGAAACCGGAGAAATACTCCCGTGGCGCTCATATATACCTACATACAACATTGTGTGCTATTTGATTTATTTTGTTGATATTACGAGTTTCATACGGATAATGAATTTCATTTTAACTTATTTCACAATGAGAATTGTGTCGAAAATGTATCAATATTTCTGTGTACACACAAAAACGTTTTGATTGAAATTTTTTATGAAACTTTATATTTTATATCGAGTGGAAATTAAATCTCTATACCGGATGTCCACAGAAATACAAACAACAATGGAAATTTTGATTTCCTGATTATTATGTAGAAATAAATGATCGTATCCGAAATACACGAGTCTGAAATTGAGAAGAATTTAATTAAAAAAGGTCAATGAGTCAGTTGAGGTGGTTTAGTCATCTTGAGCGAATGTAGAATGAAACGTTGGTGAAACTAATATATGCGGGTGAGATTGAGGGTGAACGATTGCGTGGGCGTCCGAGGAATAAGTGGTTTGGTATGATTAATGGTTTGTTGCTTGAACAAATGATATCGAAACACGCATATATGAATGTGGACGAGGCAAAAGTGGTGTGCCAGGATAGGATTATTTGGAGGAAATTATGTGTCAGTGTTCGTGCTACCCCACTGTGTGGGCTGTTTTTTTTTTATCTTATCTTAACAATATTCTTTAGTAAGCAATCTGAAGAAAAATGTATTAAAATTGTATTGTCCAATACATTGTTTCTATCTCTTAAATGTCATTGGTTTCTTTTTCATATTTTGCAGAGCTATAAAGAAAATTATATTTCTTCAGTGATCATTTTCTGTTAGTTTTACTGTAGCATAAAAATATATCACGTAATGTTAATAACAAGACATATTTATGATTCTATAAAAGAGAAATTCGTCATAAATATATAATACGAATATTAAAATCTCGTATATATGGAAATTTTTACATTTATTTCGTTTTTCATAATCTGTCGCGATGTTTAAATCGTAAATATTGAATACCTATAAATACTGTTGAAATTCAATTTAATTTTAAACACAATGAAGTAAAAATTATTGAACGTAGATTTCATTTAAATATAACAATAAAAATGATTTTATAAGCTTACCTAGGACTTTACACGAGTCAAAACATTGAAACGGGACATACCTAAAACAGAAAGAGAAAGAAAAATTAATGAAATGAGAAAAATATGTACGAGCATGTACATAAATATTAATATTTTCGTTGACAACGCCTACATATTTAAGTTAAAAAGAAATAAACAAACAAAACATCAAATTTGTTCACCAAATGTTTCTTCGTCGTTCTTACCCTAAACATTTGAAATAGGGTCCTTCATTATCCTCAAATATAAAAATATATTATAATTAAATCAAAAAATATTGTACTAGATACAACAGAAGTTTAAAAGATATTATTAATTATTAAGATATTTGGGTTTTAAAACTAGCAATTCTGGCGTTAAAGTATTAACTATGTTTCTCTGTAGAAGCTTCTCTCTCACACATCTATTTATTCTATTTCAAATTCTTTGTACTTCTCTTATTATTGGGCTGTCAGTTTGTCGAAGTGTCAAATGGTTGGCACATAATTTGAAGATTTTTATTTAGAATTCGTAACCAAATAAAACAAATTACATTTGTTTAAGAATTCGCGCGATAATGAAACCACGTAGTAAGGTCGACACAATGAAATTAAAGACAAGTTGAATGACATAGGTTAGCAAAATTTATCAATAATAATATAACACGAGAGTGATATTAAATTAAAAATAAATTATTTTATTTATTATTTTTTTATTTCTTCATCGGGCACACTAAATCTATCTTTTTTGCTCATTTTTTACTTATATTCAACTTATGTTGATGATAATTATCTCACATTTGACATTTGTCAGCAAAAACAAAAATGCTATAAAGATTATTCCCGGGAAAAATCACAAGAGCTTTATACTCAGTATAATAATGACAGGATTGATTAAAACGCAGACACGGGACATACAATGAAGTATTTCATTGGTTTTAAGAAACGACAAAAAATAATTAGTGGTAATCAAACATTTAACCAAAATTATCTTACAGTTTATGTTTCTTCCTGGAATAAATGGTAATCATGTATATTTTAATTATTTACAACGAAAATTCAATTTAATTTCATTTAAATAAATTTCTAAACAATAAAATAGAACATTTTTGTGACTATAGTTATTCACAATCTCTACTATTTGAGATCCACAACACACGACAGAACTGACACTACAACATTTTTAAAAAATCATTGCGGCTTAATAAATTACAATTATAACTTTATAAAAATGCTGATAGTCTTCTTCAATTTAGATGAAAAAATGAAAAAAGAGGACCTCATTCTTCACTAGCTTCTGTAACTACAGATAAACTTATCTTCTAAAAACAAACTGGAAATCTAGTAATCGCCTAACCGTCAATCTAAATAAATACAAATATCCGAGTTGACTGCAGCAGTAACAATAAATTTTTGAATGGATTTCGCGTCTGGTACAAATGAAACTAGGCTAATCTTGCAGGATTAACTTAGTTTAATTTTGGGGAACGTAAACTGGACGGTGTACAGAATTTAATTAGTAGCAAGTGAGAGATATCAGACTCAGGCCCGCTTATAAACAGAAACGGTTGCCTTCGTATGTGGCCAAACTGGGTAAATACATGACCGGCGAGGGGTTAGAATAAAGAATAGAGTTTACCAGCTTGGCAGCTTGGTTAAGCAATTTCAAACTTTGCTTAATTGCTAATGTTAATGTGTGAAATTTAGTGCTTTGGGATGTTGATACTTAATAATATATAATTTGCATTCGTAATGCGATTAATTCGTTCAATTATGCTCATTCACCATTCCACATTTAGAGTTAGCATTAATTAAAGTTTATCAAATTCATCTACATTTTCGAAGGATGGGCGTATTGATCGGGAGATTGAAAGGTGGGTGTTTGCTGGGTACAAGGTATTAGGTGTTTTGGGTACATTTGCTCGAAACGTGAATGTATCTAGAGATGCTCGATTGAGTGTTTATAGTTGTGTGTTAATGCCTACATTGAAGTATGAAACATGAACGACGTATAACTGCTGTGAAAATAAATTATTTGAGCGGAGTGTGTAGGTATAGTGTCAGGAATACGTTGGTGTACTGTGAGTGTGAGACTGAGAAGAATATTGTTAAGAAATTGGGAATTAACAGTTGAGGTAGTTTGGCCATCTTGAGCGAAATTAAATGTTGGTGAAACTAATATTTGAGGGTGAACAATTGCGTGGGCGTCCGAGGAATAAGTGGTTAGGTATGAATGATGGTTTGTTGCGTGAACGAATGATTCCGAGTGTGAAGAATAAATGAGTATATATATATATATATATATATATATATATATATATATATATATATATATATAAATCGCACAATGAATGTGCACGAGGCGAAAGTGGTGTGCCAGGATATGAATGCTTGGAGAAGATTGATTGTTGGTTGAATATATCAGGGTTCGTACTACCCCATCCAATTTTCTAACATTCATTGAAACTTTACATTTAATGACATTCAATAACATATTTAAACATTTCCCTTCTTCATTTGTACATACAATCATTGTTCTCAATTGCTCCTCAGTTTCACACAAAAAAAAAAAATCATCATCAGCAGGAGCTAACACAGATACAATATCTCCACCTTATACCATCTGTTCCATTCAAAACCTTTAGTAACAACACATCCTTATACAAATAAAATAACCCTAAAGATATTTAACAACCCTGTTTTACACCAACAATATAATAAATCAACTAATAAAGTAAAGTGTGGTTAACAGCCGTCAAATAATGTACCCTCTTCAAGGAGTAATGCGGCAACTTTCGACTATAAGAATCGTATCAAGGATCTCTTAATTCTTGTTATCACGAATCTGCTTACTTTACAATACTGTTTGAAATTCTTCATTTATAAATAGAATTATTACAGCATTTTTTGAGTATTAAATTTTGATGTCTATTTTTATTTTTAATTATAAGGGAAATATATTTGAAGTTTAATACATTCTTTCACAAAGCTTGTTTCATTTTTACAGTCTTTATAAAAATAATAAGATTCTATGTTATAACACGACATAATACAAAAATAAACCAAATATTCTCTTCACATAAGCTGCAGACAAATTCCATTTCATACACTTTCTTGATTTTTATTTTATTGCACTCTACAAAGTGAATCATGATTCAGAGCTTCGCAGTCAACTGTCATCCTGCAGTTGCAATTATTTTGCAAAGCTTAAAGCTTAAAATAAGAACCTGATGTAGAATGCAACTAAGTAATACATACACCTGAAAGGAGGTTGTTAAATTCTAAGCACTGTAGATGTGATGGATGTCTCATGTACACATTAAAACAATCTTGGATTGTTACAGTTGTGCTATTAATTTGCAGCAAAATAACTTATGGACTATGAAAGATACAGTGTCAGATAGATACAAAATATTCGCGAGTAAGCATTAGAGTATTCAAATACAAACAAGACTGCTACTAACCATATATAAAAATGCTATCGTCATTTTATTATTTCAAGTAATTTAAATAGCATTAAATAATTGTAGTAGTAGTGTGTTATAAACTTGGTTGTGTTCTGCAATATAATATAATATAACTCGCAATTTTCATAAGAAAGAATTTGCTTAAACATTCCACTACAATCTTATGAAATTTGTACTGATTAATTATTGGGATTGACATATCATAAGTATACTTTCAGTCTTTTAATAAATTATTCTATGTACTAGAGTAGTTCTGTTAGCAGTCAGTTAAACCAGTTACGTATTTAAAAGAATTATGTCTTGTTAATTCGTATATTTCATAAATTGAAGATATTTTGAAAATTTTTTACCTTTTCCCAAAATTCAATGCAGAATTTCGCTCAGGAGCATTTTCTCAAGTACTACTAAACAGAAAATTGTAAAATTTCCATTTTACATTTGTACTCCCTA
The DNA here is from genome assembly GCA_963942605.1 of Poecilus cupreus. Taxonomy (NCBI): domain Eukaryota; kingdom Metazoa; phylum Arthropoda; class Insecta; order Coleoptera; family Carabidae; genus Poecilus; species Poecilus cupreus. The sequence continues at coordinate 36,796,958 of OZ012714.1, forward strand.
AGGATGAGCTGTTTATTATGATTAAAATTATCCAACTGGAAGTAGAACTGTACTTGAAACATTTTTCATAAATATATCGACAAATCAAGTAACACATTTTTTTACATCCGGTACCATTTAAGAACTAAGGGTGTCATTTTAAAATGGATCCAGCAAATATATCGCTTATTTATCAACTTAGCAATTTATTTCACATAACATGATTTATACAAATTTGATTTACTTTTCAAATTTGTAAAAAAAAAATATAGCATATTCCATTTGAAATTTCAAAGTTGCTATTAATTACTAGTAAACCGGAAATGATATTATGAATTTACGTCCGCTATCAATTAGTTTATATGTTTTTGTACAAATCATGTTATGTTTAATAAATTGCTATGTTGATAAATAAGCGAGATATTTGCTGCATCCATTTGAAAATAACGCCCTGTATAATTTATAAATTAGTGCTTTAAACTCCGGTATCTTGTAATCCATGATCGTTAGACAATTGTTTCTACATAAAATTTTAATTACGTATATTATGACAGGGACAGTAATTTGACATCATTCATTGATTTCATCTTGTTTTAGATATAGTTTATATAAATCTATTAAATTTATTTATGAATATTTACATGGTATAAGTAAAATGAGTGGATTGGGAGATCATCAGAATTTTTTTCCATGCTTGGCCAACTTTGTTCTGGGTACAAAATGAACATAAATATACATGTCATTGGCATAAATCAACAAATAATATTTATTGTTACGCACTATACTTACGCATGCATAGGCATATATCAACGCATTGTAATCTATTTAATGCCGGGACTTTCCAAATGGCAAAGGTTTTACGTTCTGCATTAATAATCACAATATTAACAATGTATGAAGTTTAAAAAGGTTATTTCCACAGTTCATTTACGTAAATGACCCTCATCACATGTTACATGTTTCATAATATATTCCAAGCATCAATCAAATCGAACCCTATCATAAAAATGAAATGACCTGAAAATTCGTAAATTTCAATATTGGCTCAGATTTCAATCCACAAACGAGTATTCAAACACGAGCGTATGTCGTAAATAAAGTAGCCGCAACTGATAAATATTTACCAATTTCTAATACACAAACATTTTACATAAAAATGTAATACATACACCGTCTATCAAAACACATTTAGAGTAACATATTTATTTAACTGTATTTACGAGTATTTTATAATGGTCACAATAAAGAGACAATTGTTTGTGGGGTGAATTTCGCCCCTGTGCATAATTAATCATTACAATTTGAGTACATACGTAATGTGGTCTGGTGGTTACTGCTTATGAGGCAAAATGTAAATGAATACAAATGTTACTTGTTTGGTAATACAAAATTACCTATAAAATGTTTGTTCTACTGTAAAATTCAATACGCAAATCTATACATTCCATTTGATATTGGCGTTATTAATTTACAATAACTGAGAATAGTTATTTGCATACCAAGTATAGTTAAAAATATAATAAATATATCATCACGCCTTTTACCCATTATGGGTGTGGCACTCTGCTTACGCAGATCTCAGTAAGTGATATATTTTTACGTATGAAGTGCGGTTACCAGCCGTCAAATCATAGCCCCCAAGGATGTTAGTGGAGGGGGAACCACAGGGGTAAATTTAAATTTGTAACTGTCGGCAGTGGGATTCGAACTGAGGATCGCGCGATCCACAGTCCGACACGTTACCACGGAGCTATTTACCCCAATATATATAGTTTAAATAGAATATTAAAGCTGACGTTTAAATTACTTTATGGTCGTGGTTCGTTTTCATAGGAATTAAGGGTCTGTTTCAAATACATAGTATACCTAGAAAATAACAGACATTTTTACCCACGAGAGAAATTTTAGCACACGAAGCAAGGCTGAGTGTGATAATTTTATCGAGTGGGTAATTCCACTTTGCCCACGTGTGAAGTATACCGTTTTATCCAACACCTCTTATTAAATGCAAAATTTATTAAACACATATTATTTGACAGTGACATATGCTTTAAATTTTCTAAATTAAGGTGTTATGTATTATTATTATTGTTATAAATAAAAAAATACTCACTACTGGCTTTTCTCAAAATTATACCCACTACTAGGTAATCTGTTACTTTGCTTGTTTAAAATCGCAATAGTAATAGAGCATTTATTGAGAGGTGTTGGATAAAATTGTTTAATTTCTCATCTACACACACTTCATTGTTGGTTTTGTATTTCACTGCTACTAAGAACTGCCATCCTTTGTTGCCAACATTGCAAACATTATTTTATAACTAAATTTTATTCAATATTCAACTTTTCTCTTTCATTATTATTATGAGAAAAAGTTTTATCGAAACTATACTTTCTTATTATAATTTTTTTTTTCGAAGATGGGAGGCCAACTCTATGATTTTATGTGAACAATACAAACGACCATGCACTTCAGTGGGATTCGAACCCACGACCTCTGGCATGCTAGTCAAGTGACATAGCCAATATAGTTTTCAATAATGATTGAAATTTTCCGCACATTTTATTTTATCACAAATCACGCATCGAGATTTGAATTTCGATAACATTTATTTGATATTATACCGTGTGTCCCACGTAAAGGTTGGCATAGGCAAATAACATGTAAAATCAGTTTTTTGTAAATAAAAAGTGTCCGGCAAAAAAGTATGCATCCAAATTTTATATCACAATACTGCCAATATCCCTGCATCTTATTTAATACAGATTACTTTATTTTAATACCGCAATTTAATGAAATTAATAATAATAATTCCTAATTTTCCGCCTACACTTTTTATTGCTACTGACGTATAGTGCCTGCAATTTGTTTTAAATATTTTAATCTGTCACTGTCAATTTCTGGCGATGGAAACCATTCAGCGTTCATTCCTGTGGTGTATTCAGATATTTGTCTTACACTGCGCCCCCATAATACATTCTAATAATATGTACACGGTTCTCGACATTTAAGGTATTCTTAATGACAGTGACAGATTAAAATATTTAAAACAAATTGCAAACACTATACGTCAGTAGCAATAAAAAGAGTAGGCGGAAAATTTGAAATTATTATTATTAATTTCATTAAATTGCGGTATTAAAATAAAGTAATCTGTATTAAATAAGATGCAGGGATATTGGCAGTATTGTGATATAAAATTTGGATGCATACTTTTTTGCCGGACACTTTTTATTTACAAAAAACTGATTTTACATGTTATTTGCCTATGCCAACCTTTACGTGGGACACACGGTATAATAAAGCATAATAGAATTTTAACAAGTTTTGTATGCAAGGTAATAATGATTTGATTATGTGTCTTTATTAAGCGACACAGTGTGTTGTTTTCCATGTTACGAGTACATATGGAGATTAAAAACATGTAAAACCTAAAGCGTAAGTTCTATTAGCTCTTCTTTAATAATAAATATGTAAATATCTGCTCTTTTTCATTCAACAAGACAGTAAAAATTAATTAAAAACTTTCCTACATGTTCTCAACTCGTTTGAAGATTAAATGATACCGTACCTTTATCAATTTGACATAAAAAATAAATGAGTTTTTGACATATCAATTAACGGAAAAATATTAAATTTCGTGGAAACCTCGTATAATATTTGCAATAGTTTTGACAACGTAATAGCCACGTTTTAGCATCAGCAGAGCTGAAAATGGAGGAGCATAACATAGAACACAGGTGAAAATGAGGACGCAAATATTTGTTTACTTTTATACGGGAGAGTAGAGCGCACCTGAACCTGGTTGTTAGAGCTCCGTTATTATGAAAATGTCACATGTCTGCCCGGGTAACTGCCTTCATCATGGAAATATAAATATGAGAAACAAGGTTATGTAAATAAAGTATTACGGGGATCGTAAAACACACTCCGAAAATGTGCACGCTTTTATAACTTAACTCGATTTTATCAAAAAGCAAGGACGACATTATAACTTATGTGAGAGGTAATTAACCAACTACACAACGTATCTATTTACATGTTTAATTAATTCAAATTTGTAAACAGTACAAGTCGAGATTTTTTGGTATTATCCGATACGTCCTTTAAAAAGGCTTATTCTACAAGGGATGCCATCATAAAAATAGTGCACTCTGAAAGGCGAGAATCACGATAAAACAGGGCCCTATATATTATTATTATTATTATTAAATAAATGAAATAAATATATTACGCTTTTTATCGATTATGGGTGTGGCACTTTACTTACTCATGATGTAAGCACCCCGTAATCTCGTAATCTCGTCGCTTTACAAGAAGCAGTGTTGTGACAGATCATTTTAAAAATGATCTAGATCAAGATCAAGATCTTCACATTTAATATGATCTAGATCAGATTATAGAACAATTTTTATGTTCATATCTATTTTTTAATACATAAACATCTTTTTTTAGTAGATGAGTTATTTCTCGACTGGATATTGTATGAAAAAAAAAACGAGATATTAGAGAAGGAGTCAATTTAATAAAATCCAATAAAATGTTTTTAGATTATAAAAAAGATTAATTAAGTAATTTTTTTCACAAAATTTTTAATTCTTATTAAGAAAATAGAAAGGTGCCAATTTTAATAACAACAAAAAAATACAAATTACTTTTTACAAAATAAAATCAAAAACGTTATTTTACCTATATTTTTATTTTATATTGAATTTCTCATACATTATAAATAATTAAATTATGTTATATTAATTTAATTTAGTACTGAGAGTCAAATTTTAGAGGAAAATATCTGATCTTTTTAAGATCATAGATTTTATTCTTTTTTTTTTTTTTTTCTTAATCTAGTTTAAGATCAAGATCAGAAAATATAAAACGATCTAGATTAAATCAAAGATCTTACGAGTTGATCTAGATCAGTCACAACACTGACAATAAATAAACTCGCTAGTTTTACCGCCGCAAGAAGTGTGTAGTATTTATTTTTAAGGGGGGTTACAGGCAATAAATGTCCTGTTCGATTATTTTTTTAGTTTGTAAACTACTCTTTTGTATTATTATTATTTCTGCAGCCATCAGTAATTGGGATTTTTAACTTATCATGTTGAGAGGTTGTTAAATAAATAAATAAATTAAGGACCAAATGAAGGGGCGTGCGTTATTAAATCCTAGGAGTATAACATATTTCGGGAAAACAGAAGCGAACTTCCTTGATATAAACAGATAAAATGCGAAGAACAAAAGAAAGGAAAATAAATTTAGCAAAGTGTAATATTTCAAATTTGTCCTGAGTTATCTTTTCAGTTATTTGTGTACGATCTGGAGGCGGCTATACAGTGGGGGCACGCGGGCGGCAGTAGATTACAACGAATGATGAGCCGAAATAGAATATTTCTCTGCTCAAGGAATATGCAAAGTAGTAGCCCGAGGGAATCATTTTCAGGAGATGAGAAATTATGAACTTTCCCAAACATAGTTTACTAGTATATTTAATGGATCCTGACCTCCCTACAAACTAAATTTATTAATTTTAATTGAAGTTGTTTTATCAAATAATTATCCTCTTAAGCCAAATTTTACAAACTGATATAACAAGCTCACTTAGAATTAGAAAACTTACTAACTTAAATTGGATAAATAGCTCCGTGGTAACGCAATGGGATGTGAACGATTGTATCTTGAATTCAAGTAATTTTCACCACATGAAATTACTCTTGTGGCATCCTACCACTTACATCTTTGGGGGCGTGAATTATCGGCTTGTTGTTGCACTTCTAACGAAAATAAATAATACAACCCACCCCAGAAATTGGAGAATTTTAAAAATATAAATTAAAAAATCTGTTGTGGGCACCACAATACCTTCCACTATAGATTTCTTATCAAATGATACAGGAACACGACCAACCACAGTCAAGAAACGCTTATCCCTTCAAAAAATTAGTTTTCACTTATGACATGTCAAAAATAAACATTTTTCAAGCGTTATTTTGTTATTTCAAAAAGCACAGGTTACTTTTAAACGATAATGTCTTCTAATAATTTTCTTTAACGTATTGTAATTCGTAAATGGAGATATTAAAAGAAAAATGTTTCAAACAATAATTGTAGATTCTAGTATTTGAAATATTACTTTCTTATACAAATAAATTGTTTACTAGAAAATAAATTAAATACTCCTTCAAACTTAACTTGAAATTTATTACTTATGTATAATTTAAACATGAATAAACTCATTGCTGTAGTACGCATGTCTTATATCCATCGAAATATGGCGATTTGTAATATTTTTCAAAATACGGAAATTTCCCCAAATATGACTTATAATTGTAATTTTTTTTATTACATTTCTTTATAATATTCGCGCCATGAAACCCATTGCAGCAGAGCGCATCGTCATTTCTCTAATATTTTTCGAGACATGACAATTTTTTATATTTTCCGATGAGCAGCTTTGAGGGGCTGTAACTCGAAAACTATACAAGATATCGAAAAATATCTCCAGTTTTGTGTTTTTCGTGCCATTTATAATAAATTAGTAAATTTTGAAAATTTTGAAATTTTTTTGAATTTTATTCAAAATTTTGATTGGAGATATCTCCACAAATATGAAAGATACAGACTTGCAGTGTTCACCAATCGATTTAGATCGACGAAATACATAAACCCTGAAAATTTCAGAAAATTCGGACAACCGGTTGAAATGTTAGAGCAAAAAGTCTGAAAATGGCCAAATTCAGGCCAAACGTCAAGGGGTAACACTTAAAGTTTGGGCCGAATTCGGCCATTTTCAGACTTTTTGCTCTAACTTTCCATCCTGTTAAGCGATTTTCATGAAACTTTGCATACTTATGTATTTCGACGAGCTGAATCGATTGGTGAACACTGCAAATATGTATCTGTAATATTTGTCGAGTTATCGCTGATCGAAATTTTGAACAAAAATACAAAAAAAATTCAAAATTTTTAAAATTTGCTAATTTGTTATATAAGGCACCAGAAACGCTAAACTGAACAGAATTTTTAGATATCTCGTGTAGTTTTTGAATTACAGGCCTTTAAAGTTGCTCTTCGAAAAATACCAAAAATCGACGTATCTCGAAAAATATTAGAGATCTGACGATGCGCTCTGCTACAATGGGTTTCTTAGCGCTTATATTATAAAGAAATGTAATAAAAAAATATTATAATTTTAAGTGAGGAGCCACACCCAGAATGGGTAGACGGTGTGATGATATATTTATTTATATAAACAGAAAATTTTAGATACTCAATATATTGAAAGCATCTTTTTATGTTTGTATACACACAAGAAAGATATTTCTTTTTGATGTTCTATTTTCTAATAAAAACGTAGTTTTATGTCTTGAATATTTTAGTACTAGTATGCGCACAATTTTTGTATCTTTTCAAATAAAAACATTTTCCTTCAAAAAAGAAATATATGAAATCTGATATATTTTAACAGTTAAGCATTGCTGTCAAAAATTTGATTATTTTTTGTTCATAAGAAACAATATCGGGTACAGCGCTACCGAGGCAAACTTCATCCTGAAATATGTTAAACTAACTTAATAAAAATCTAACTGTAACATTACATAGAAAAAGAGTCGCACTATCTCATAAATTATTCAAATATTTTTACCGAACTCTTCAGTAAAGTAAGGACGTAGAGGATTAGTTCAACAATTATTAATATTAAATTTGGTAATAGCAAATTGTTTAGTATATAATAATGTTTTGTTTCTTACGGGCAGATTCATAAAAGGGATTAGCGTTAACTCCATTTTTTTCATCATCTGTAACTTCGTTTCTAAATTAATTATATTGTCAAATGTGTAAAATTTTATGCTAACCAATCTTGATTACAATCTTAGTTAAAATAATTTTTTCTGAGAATGTAAAATGAAGTAATGAGTAATAATAAAAGTGGAGTTAGCGCTAATCCCTTTTATGAATCTGCCTGTTAAGTGTTATGACTTAAACAAGTATATTTTCATAAAATTAATCTTATATACTCAGTTTACCGAATATTTCGATAAATTCTAATGAACTTTTTTATGTGTAGGCGCTAATGAAGATGAGGGATCATAGTCGAACTAAAAAAAACTAATTAAATTAATTAATAATTAACTATAAATAATTGTTTCTACGACCACTTAGAAATCTGCTCATTGTATGTTTGTTGTTGCTAGGGGTATGAGGTACATTGCAAGCATCGTGCGAAATAAATTTGTTTTGTGAGTATTTCAATACAGGTCAGCTCATTTAAGTATAGGTGCCATTGCTAGGATACTTAGAATTGTCAAATATTGGAATGGGAAAGCGAGACATTTTTTTTTTATTAATATTAAATTAATTAGGAAATAATATGGTGCTCTAGAAAAAGTATAGTGTACAACTCGCATGGAATGTCCATTTCATACTCGTATGATTTGTAGCATGAGCCGTAGGAAATGAGTACCATTCCATGCTCGTTGTACAATATACTATTTCGATTTAAAAAATAGGAGTATTTAATTTTCTTGTATAGTATCATAAATAAAATAAAAATAAAATAAATATATCACGCCTTTTACCCAGTATGGATGTGGCACTCTGCTTACACAGATCTCGGTAAGTGATATATTTTTTCGTATGAAATGCGGTTACCGGCCGTCAAGTCATAGCCCCCAAAGTTGTCAGTGGAGGAAGAACCACAGGGGTAAATTTAAACTGGCAACTGTCAGCAGTATAAAAAATAAAATTTGGCCACAGACCCCATTGATATAAATGTTTTCATTGTTCATAATTTTGTTCAAACTGTTACACTACCCTACTCTTCCTCTCGCATAATCGAAACCCCAGTTACACCATCTGCTCCCATTTGCCGATGCGTCGCTGTTTTAATTCATCGCGATTGCCGTCAACTGTTCCGATAGTCAACTGTTTCGTTAGGCAACTGTTTCGGTTAGGCATCGATCGAGTTGCCGGAACGGCTGTTGCACCTAAAATGCAAATCAGTGCAGAGCGTCCGATGAGTGGGCGGCAAGAGGGGTCCAGTGGAAAGTGGAACGGGTTGGACGTGATAATGGCATGGAAGAGAGTTGCTCTATTATAGAGCGACGCACGGTAAATTTACACCCTCATTGTGGTCGGTTTGCTAACGAGAAAATTGTCGGTGGTCAGCCGATTCGGGATTTATTTGAGGTGGTTTTGTTTGTAGTTGTTATGGGAGCTTTAAATAACGCAATTAACAAGATGTTCTTTTTTATCTTATTAGATCTATAAATAAATAACGTACGAATGTACTGGAATAAAACATAAAATATTATATTCGGTTAAAGAAACAGTATCAAAAAAGTATGGAGCAAATTCGTAACTATTTTGTAACTGTCGACGCAAATATACTTCGAAGAGTAAATTACTCATTTATAAACCGTCTGCAAATATGTTTCCGTAAGAATGGCAGTTAGATTGAAAATATTTTGTAAATTAAAACAAAACAATAATCATATAGTATATTAGATTTAATTTTTAATTGATTAATTAATTTAGTGAAAAATGGTAAAAAAATTATTGGTTTTATACAAAAAGACATACAACAGAATAATAAAATATAGGGTGTTCCATTTGAAAATGACGAGTAATTATCATTTGAAGTGAATAAATTTGATTTGCTTTATTGAACAATCTGTATAATTACATTTTAAAAAAATTATGTCAAAACATACATAGAATATAGTTACAGTTACACATTCATAGTGCGATTCATACATGCTCGTTTATTCTTCACTCTCGGAATCATTTGTTCTCGCAACAAACCATCAATCATACGCAACCAGTTATTCCTCAATCGACCACGCAATCATTCACTTTCAATCTTACCTACATATATTAGTTTCACCAATCTTTCATTCGACATTCGTTCAAGATGTCCAAACCACCTCAACTGACTCACTCCCACTGTCTTAACAACATTCTTTTCAATCTTACACTCACCATACACTAATGTATTCCAGACACGATCACGTCTCGTATACTCACACACTCCTCTCAAATATCTCATTTTTACAGCAGTTATATGTAGTTCATGCTTCTTCATCCACATCCAACATTTAGAACCATACATCAATGTAAACACATCATAATAAACACTCAATCGAGCATCTTTACAAATTTCTTTCGAAGAATTATCAATTATTATTATTAGAGTACAGTGCAATACACACATAGATGACGTACCTAATTATTTAGACTTGTATAGCAGCGTGAAAAAAAAAAAAATTTATATTTAATTATAGAATATTTTTCAAGTGGTACGAATTCATTTGGGGTTAGGCTTGTATAAATAATACGTTTGTTGGAAACAAAGCTGCTGATATTAGTTGTCTCTTGCCATGAGTGCACTTTGTCAGCAGCAAGCACATGTCTGGCTCCAGATCACATACGAGGTACTTCATTCGAATTACCAATCATTACCATATCTCCCATTCATCAGACGCATCTCTGGCATTCACCCAGCATAGAAGCACCGCCAATCTTCATCTCAAATCGAGTAACCGTGAAATCTAACGATCCATCTTTACACCGCCGCTGCTCGGAGTAACTCCAGCAATAATCCAGTTTGTCTCGCACAGAGGTCGTATATCGTGCAGTAATCTCAACCTCGCAGTCCGGAGTATACATCGAGCGATGGGATAGGAATCTCTCCGAACGAAATAATCCTGCGTCCTACAAAATCGATAAGTGTTTCTAGTGAGAGTGGAGGCTCGTGGTTTGGGTGTCGAACCCAGCACCGCGTGGAGAGAATAATAAATACTGTGTACGAGCACGCTGAGGGAGATGTTTGAACCATTAGGAACAGGCTAATTTAGTTTCACCGGCTCAGGGTTTCTTTCTTTGGCTCGATTGAGTGGATGGTGATTTCGTAAGGAACGCGAAAGAAACAAATCATCGATTACTGGAGAATTACTATTTTGTACAAGTAGCAGGAAGAATGCTTTATTCCCAGATGACTATTTTATAGCAATCATAAAATATAACCCTTATTCCGTTTTCACCATTTTCTCCATGACATCTGTGTCAACGGACGTATGGAGTATGTCCGTATATAAGTGCAGCTAGGAAGGCAAAAATAGTGTTTTTCCTTAATAAACTTTTGACAAAAACTTAATAATAAATATCAACTTTTTCACAAAAAATTAAACCGAGGAAAAAGAAACTAAAAAGCGAAAACCTTTTTTAATCTGAATAAGTAAGCTCCTAACTATCAACAATCACCGTAATTTGAAATATGTAATGTATAATATCAGTCGTTGTTTGGTGTTTCCTCAATTTATATTACATCCAAAACTGTGATTGCGTATAAGCTTATATTAGAGGTAAGGGGAATGTAACCTGGTGAGGGCAGACGCATGCAAGCTATGGTTCTGGTTGGAGTGGGGATTTACGCGGTACATACATTCAGAAAAAAACAGTATGACTGACAAATGCTTATGGTTGCTATAACTCTCTTCTTTATATTCTTTCCTCCAAGGTTTGCATTGTCACCATAATTTAAAAAATCACTCTAATGTTTAATATGTTTAATTTCCACGGTTTTTCTATAAATAATATAAATATTATGAATTGTAATTTTTTACGCAGTTAAATAAATTAATTACCTGATAATTTGTCTACAAATTTTAAGATAACAACACAAATTGCTGGCTGTCAACAAGCGGATAAATGAAGAACAAGTCAATAATCTAGAGTGAAGTAGATTTGTTCTTAATGTATAAATAGTAAGGAGTTTTTTTTTTTTTTGAGAGGTATAGAACTTTAAAATGAAATAAAACACATAAAAATTGTGATTATTGACTTTTCATGAAAGACAATGTTATGCCATTTGTGTTTGATTCCTGAAAGATGGACACCGTTTCTGTCTCAAATAAAGCACAATCTGGAAGTCTAATTTTCTGTGGCCGTATGTCAGCAATAACGCACTAAATGTTGGATTCCATGCCGTCATCGTCTCTGGTTTAACGCCGTAGACTAGCATTGTATCAATAAAATGATTAAGACGTATGATGTGTGACATGTTGTGCTGTCTTGTTGAAACCACCGCTCTTCCACATTAACGCCATTCAATTGAGGAACGAAAAGTCAGTAACCAAAGCTCTATAGAGTTCTAATTGACTGTTACGTTCTGGTCGGTATCATTTTTGAAGAAATGTGGACTAACGATTTCAACAGCACAAAGGCAGAAATTTTGATTGTTTACAGCCATTTAATCAAAAAGAAACCTCATAGCTGTATAAAATTTTAGAAATAAATTTGCACAGTTTTCAAACGTAATTCTTGTCAAGGTGTCCCATGATTTTGGCTTAAGTCTATTTATGGTAAAATGGAAAACCAAACTGAGCACAAAGCAGCTGTCAGTTGTAAAATTGGCTGTCGCTGGAAAAAGTGTTCCCAATTCGAAAAACAAACCTCTAAAAAAACATCCGTTACAAGTAATTTTACTTTTCAAAATTCGCCTTTTCAAAGTCAAGTCAAAGTAAATTTTTGCCATACGTGTAAACGTAGTCAATATCTTCCATCGGTAAACAGTCCTTACTGTTCTTGGTACTTAATATACTATTAAACTGAAGATCTCATGATCCACAGCTCTATCGTTAGCACGGATCGAAACGAATGTTGGATTCCAAAATAATAGTTGTCATGAAAATGAATTGGTTTAAAAGTGTACAAGTGAGTCGTATATCATATCGTAATCATCATAACGTGTATATTTCTTTGTAAGGTGAGAAGTTTTGTGATTAGCACACTTTTTAGCAGACCTCACAAAAAGTAAAAACTCACAAAGCGCTTTCCAATACCGTGGAGCTTTTATGCTTAACTAAGAGCTTTTTGCTCGAGCTTTCCGCTTCTCTTATTGGCAAAACCTGTCATTTCTTCTTGCAGATCAATCCACCAAGCTACACAAATAAATACGAGGGTTCATAGGCGGCGAATGTGGGGCGAATGAGTTTTTGCAGCGTCAGTAATTAATTACAACGTGGGTTGTCTGGGGATACGTGTTTGATTTAAATTAAAACATGAACTGGAAAGCAAATATGAGGAAATTTTATTTAATTGACTCGTGGTGATTGCTGAAGCACTTTGTGCATAATTGAGTTCATGTACATAATTCATTACAATTAAATTAATTATACCGCACACAGAACATTAAATTAAAATTTCATGAGCAAAAAAAACAGTGTAAATAATCACATCACCAAAAGAACACAAGGAATACTGTGAATTATTCTTAGGATACTCAGTTTTTGCTTACAATCAGTACATAACCTAGTTTTTATTTCCTATTACTATCGAAGAAATAAGATCAAAGTAATAATAATAATAATGAAATGCCAATACATTTCTGTCAATTTTATTTAGTTATGAAGTGAAATAAATATGACATTTCAAAATAGAGCTAGAAAATATAAATAATAAACCAACTACAATCAAATATCGCGTGGAATTTTCTTATATAAATATCGATATTAACTTTGACTAACTAATAATTTTCGGATACATGTTAATATGAATTTTGATTATTGTTTTGACATGTACTACACACCCTTAATTTATTGACCTCTACTTTCAGAACGGCCTATATAAGCAACGTATAATAGTTATTTACTTTACAAGTACCCACTCGATAAAATTATCTCACTCAACCTTCGGCTTCGTGAGCTAAAATTTCTCTCGTGGGTAATTCCTTACTTTGCATGCCCACGTGTGAAGTATAACGTTTTATCCAACACTTCTTAATAACTGAAAAATTTATAAAAGAAATATTATTTGACAGTGACATATGTTTTAAATTTTTAAATTAAAATGTGAATCGAAGTAGTTACCAATGTGTTGTGTGTTATTATTATTGTTAAAAATAATAAAAATACTCACTAGTGGCTTTCCTCAAAATTATACCCACTAGTGGATAATCTGTTACTTTGCTTGTTTAAAATCGCCATAGTTATAGAGCATTTATTGAGAGGTGTTGGATAAACGTTTTTAGATGGCAGCGCATATAAATTAATTTCGTGATTTATCTAATTATTAATTAATTTAAATGCATAATCTGGGCTATAATAATATGAATGTTCCGTTTTCCATTTAACATGTACTGGCTATTAACAAAAGAGAGGAGTTGTAGATTATCTGGCAGAGAAACAGAAACATTGGAACATTTTAAAACAGTATTGCAGAGCAGAAAGAAAAAGAAGAGATGCGATTTATTTACTAAAAATAATGAAGGTAAAGGAAAAGTTGAATGGAGAAGATTGGAGAACAAAGAAGGTAAATATAATTATTATCACACAATAGCGACACTTGCAGTCGGCACTTTGATATTTATGTCACATCGACTTATGACCTTGATCCGAGCGGCCATATTAGCAGTAGCAGTTTACGGCGGTAAATTTGAATAGCTATCAGTTTTCAATATTATTTCACCTACATTATAAAAGTTCCTACAATTTTTCGTGGTATAAATAAGTCGATTTTGCTCTAATTTTATGAAACTTAACATGAAAGAAATACTGTGACTTGATATATGAAAGACAGAATTGACACTGACACTGACATACTATACTCTCTTTTTACCTCCCGCCTACCTCTAGGTAAGGGAGGTATTGTTTTTGGTCAGAAAATTGGGTATTGAGTTTTCAATGAATAAGCACATTTTAGGGTCCCTACAATACGATTTTTCTATTTTCGCGATGATGTCTGTATGTATGTATGTATGTATGTGTGTAGTCTGTGGCAATTTTTTCGTCTCGCATAACTCAAATACTATAATACCAAAAAATACAATTTTTTGAATCATTGCTTCTTATATTTAAATGAAGAGCTGATTAGATTTTGGATAAAATTGGTCAACCGGAAGTAGCAGTTTACTTGAAGCCCTTAACAGTTTTTCGTGAAAAACACGGTTAAATTTCCTTTTTCAACAATTTATGTTATTTTGAAAGTTGAAGAATATTTAATTCTGCATGTGTTTTGATAATACTAATTTTATTAATTTTCATTAGATTTAGAGATAATAAAATATAAAGAAATTAGATTTCACAAATCTTGTATTCCTAGTACACCATGGAAACATTTAAAAATTTTCAATTTTTTACGAAATGTGACACATGCCATTGTGACTGTGAAGCTGTTTTCTTAGTGAAATATATGTCAAAAAATTAAATAAATATATGAAAGAAAATTAAAATTCTTAAATATAAATAGAAAATAAACAAATAAGAAGGTATGTTTCAGTATCTTCAAATACTATTTTGTGGCGTTTGAGAGTAGTATTGGGCGGGAGGTTATGTGCTGAACACATCAGATTTTTTATGGTTACCACGATTTCAAGCTATCAGCGGTCACTGCATATTTAAAGCGTTGTTATTATGTGAATTCATATTATATTGCTGTTTGCTATGTTTTGTTTATTACGTTTTTTTAAGTAGATTCTAAAGTATAAACCGAAATGTACGAATACAATCAATATTTCATTTTATTTTCTTTGATAATTAGATGAGTTTCGCTGTCCTAAAGGAAAATTAAATTACATCTCATCAATAAAATTCCCCCACGAAATCCCATCGAGATATTTCATCAAAATACCATCTTCCTAATAAAAAAGTATCTAAATTTATCCCTCCTTAAATTGGCTGACATAAATAACTAAGCCCCTCGCGCTTCAGTCATCAGAAACAAGTGAACGAAAACTACCTACAGTAAAATAAATTTCGTTTCCGGTTAATTTTTAATTCTCCTCTTGGACCCGGCGAGCAGCTGTAACACCGAGGCGTCTTATTAAAGTTTCAACATTTTGTGAAAAATAAACGTCGGTTAAATGGTGACTGAACGGAGTATAGAGAAGATAGCGAATGTCTTGGCTAACGCTAACTGTTGATTCTGAAGTAGAACGACGCGGCAGACGTTGGTTCACCGACCGCGAGGCGAGATGTTGATCCCTATTACTTTTTATAGATATCCCCGGAAGGATATCTCAGGACTGCAAGAATGTTTTGCTCTTTGGGATCAGACTTTGTTTTTACGCCAGAGGCTCAAAGCAACTCGGTTTGTTAACGGTTTAGTGTGTGCTTTAAAACATTTAATTCAGGACATTCGTTATTACGCGATTCTAACTCAAAGTTTAAGGAATTATAAACTTGAAACAGCGAATAAGTAATACCTGTTTCCTTCTTATAAAGAAAGTATAGGAATCATGAGTTTATTGATGACAAGTTTTTGAGGAAATACATGTCTTGAGGTCTTCTGAATTTGTTTTGATCATTTTCCAATAATAACTCATGAGCAATTAAAGACAAAGTAATGCAACGTCATAATTATAAGTTTCATGATAATGTGCAAAACTAAGTTAATTTTATGGGTCAATTTTGATATAGGTATCAGTAGACTATTTATCCTACAAAAAGTGAAATTTGACTTTTAATTTTTTTTTATTTATAATTAAATACTTGCTACTATAGAAATTGTTATTTAGCCTACTTATATCACTTCATATTTCTACGAATTTTTGATAATTTCTTTTAATAAATAGTATGAAATAAAATAACCATACAATATAAATAAAAGCACCATACGAAATTATCGAATTTTTTTCATGTCAACGTCATGTAGGTATATGTATGCGTCAAATATAAATGTCATTCTAAACTTGCTTGGTTAGTGGCATAGCCACCGAGATCGGCTCGGTGATGGTAATATTAATTACGAAATTAAAAGTATTGTTTTTAAGCGATTTGAATGATTTCATCCATACTAAATCGTCAGAATAATTACGATGTAAAATGACAGTTTTCACAATATTTTAAAACAAGTGATAATAAACAATAAACAACTTTATTTTCAAACAAAAGAAAAAAGCGCACTTCGAAACTATTAACTTTTTTCATGTTAACGTCATGTGTCAAATATAAATATCGTTCTAATCTAATGCAGTCAAACATAAAATATTGTATATGACACGTACATAATAGGGTTTTATTGACTCGCTTTTTATGTTCCTCTCTTCGCTGCGTCTGTTCGGCTTCTAAACTGACTCACCATAAGACAAGATTAAATTGGGTACTTGTTATATAAATATCTGTTTTTTTTTTTTTAATCAGAACTATCACTAGCATAGCACACCAGAGGTTGTGAGTTTGAACCCTACTGAAGAACATGATTATTTATGTTGTACATATAAATTTATAATCATCCACTTAAAAGCGGCATTTGACCATAGTAGTTAGTTCTCTTCCCAGCTTCATAATAAGGAAATCTGGATTGTGTTTAATAATGTATTTTAATAATTATAGTTGCTATCAGACTAAAAAAACTTTTTTAGAAAGTTTGTTGGTAACTACAAAATTGATTGAATTATGAAGGTAAAATTAAATGTTTCTAGTTAAATATCTACATAAATTGTTGTTTCTATGCTTTGATGTAAACCTTTGCTGTTGTAATTTGATAGCTTGTATCTTGCAAGGAAAGTATTTTCAACTTCTTATAAAATGTAAATAAAATGTTAATTTGCTAAACTTCCACGTTGTAGTAGACCTTACAACCATGAAAATGTTCTCAGAGATGTATTTTTTTTATAAATTGCAGCATCTCACCCGTCGTTTACCTCGACGTATTCACAAATATTCTTTAAAGCGCTTAATTAAATACGAAAAATCAAGTTGTCTGGCTCTTAGCGAAACAGACGAAGACGAAGACGAGCAACTGTTCCTGACAACCGCTTGAGCGCATCAACAAGAAAGTACCATTGATTTTCTAAAGCTCTTCTGCTTCATCTTCTGCTGCTTCTCAAAGCTTCATCAATGTCCGCCGTGAACAGTTTTGTCACAAGAATTTGACACGCTGTGTCACTGCAGAATTTTTTATCATAACGAAAATTTTTCGAAAAAATATTTCACGAAAATTAAAATCACGAAAATACATTTCTCGAATATACAAATGTCGAAAATTAAATTCACAGTCATTTATCGAAAATACAATTGTCGAATGTTGGAAATATTACAAATGACGAATGTTATAAATCTCGAAATAGTTATTTATAGAATAGAATAGTTTATTTATTTAGCAAGGCTAATACTTATAATTACAAATATGTATAAACAAAAAATATTAACAATCATAGTTGTTTTTGTTGTTATATTATTTCTTTACTCTTTTTAAAAAAAAAAACATTTAAGGAATTAGATTCTTTTACATCATTTGGTAACATATTAAACATTTTTATTCCTTTACAAAATATCAAATTCGCAGTGCTAGTTTTATTAGCTCTAGGAACGTAAAAGTTTTGTTCTTGTCGCGTGCAGTAATTATGTGCTTCTTTTCTTGTTTTTAAATTACTTTCTAAGTAATTTGGTAACTTATTATGAATAAATTTATATATGAAAATTAATACATTAATTTCGATAAATGCATTTCTATAACACTGTTTTGGAAACTACACATTCTACAACTAAAAACTGTATTGGAACAACTATCTTTCCATACGCCGCGTATGGAATAATTTCGACGAATCAGAGCAGCACATAAGCGCGATATATGAAGTATCTTGATTCAGTTACTATGGTTACGTCTGTATGTTTTAATTTTATTTATTTGAGTTTGACCTTTTCAACAGTTTTATATTTGTATTTTTTTGTATAATTTCCAAAATCTTGTTGAAGAAAGTATAGTCTACAACATGTAACGGAATGGCATATCCCACACTCGCTCGGACAACAAACTTTTATGCTCGCGTGGAATATGTGCCATTCCATTACTTGTTGTAGAATATACTATTACAGAACACCAATTTAGAGAACTGAGCATTGTATCTATAGCTGTATATTTTATGATGATTTAAGTGTTAAAAGTGTCATTTTATGAGTAAGTGGGGAAGTTTGTGAAACAGGGCCGATTTAAACAACCCCACGAACGAAATAATGCACTTTTAACACGAATTAAATGTGAAATGTTTTTTTTTTTGAGAAAAGTATGCGTTCCTAGTAAAATGGTATGATTTCAAGGAGAATGTGTTTTGTTTTGCAGACTCAAGCCTTAATGAATAATGTGTTTCATTGAATTTTTGTTAACATTTATCTAAAAATATATAAATCTAATACCTAGGACACAAGTAATAAAGAAAATAATAAAATACGTATTTTCGACAAATTTATGTTTCAATCTTGACCACTGATTTGGCTTACAAGGCGTATTTATGTTCATTAACTGTATTGTGAATTTGTAAAAATTTATTTTGAAAGTTGCGATTATTAATTATATCGAATAATATAAATAATGGAAAAATTATAAATCAAATTTAGTTTAAAACAAATTAAGCTGGGAATTTATTTGTGTGGCCGTAAAATTAGCTGTAATTAGAGTTAATTACTCAATCAAATTATTCGAATAGGAAAAGAGAAATGTAAACAAAATAAATTGATTCGTGTGTTTTGGTAATAAATCTGTTTCATTGTTAATATAATTTGCGGATAGAAATGTTTTCAATTATATTGTTAATTAAATTAGTAGTCTGATTTTAATTGCATCATACTTTTAAATTAACTGAGAAATCTAATTTAAGTTCGCGTCTACTGGCATTTTAATTTTGTCACGGAAAGAAACAAAAGTAAGAACTTCTAGAAAAAACATTGATTTACAAACAATTCTCCCTACATTTATAATTAGATGCCAGAATTCTTGTTTGCTGAAACTTAATTTCGCAATTTCTTTAAAATTTATAATTAAATCTGACAGGAATAATTTTTTATAAGTTGGCAACTCTTGACGAGGTAAAAAATATAAAAGTTAAATGTACTTCAGGCAAATGTTATAAATCAAATCAAAGAGACGCAAATAAGAAATAAAGCGAAAAGTATTTAACCCAAAAGAAATAAAATTTCCACGCAAATAACTTTTTCAAATTCAATAAACGTATTTCTCTTTCGACTGAATACTTTTCAGTCTGCTAAATAAACATTGTTCACTCCTTTAGAACCAATATTCCCGGCATTTCAACTTGTTTAAATTTAGATGAAGTTCAAAATCAAATGTTATGTCAAACGAAACAAAAGTTGAGTTGCGTGGAACAAAGTGAGCTTTTCATAATCTATGCTTTGTATATTTTAATCGTGCTATTTTGTACTTCACGAGTATTATTTTATTTTTATTGTTGATATAAATTGTAATTTCAAATCTAACGTTTTGTGTAAATAATGCTGATATACATTTTGCAGAATTAAATTAAAATAAATATCACAATTGTAATTGATAGCGCAGATATTGGGAATTGTTGAATTTATAAAATATCCAACAAAATTTTGTAAACAATTCAAACAAACAAATACTTATATTCCAAGCATATTTTGTACAATATCCACCACCGCTTCGGTTATTCAGGAGTTATAATTTTCCAAACTTGAATTGTTTTCTAAGCAGTGAATGGAATCTGTGACCATAATTGAATTTAAAGAATCAAATTATAAAATAAGTAAAGCAACCAAAATGTATCATAATAATAAAAATTATACAATATTTATCTTACGTATAGTGACAGCAATTTAGATATTTACAATAACAATATTTTTATTTATATTAATAATGTAATATAATTTTCGATTTCTGCTTCAACAACCTAAATATTTATGTTTTTTTTTAATAATCTAATATTTTTCCAGATCATGTTATCTTAAATATGCTTTATCGTTAAGAATATAATATATATTGAAATAAACAACTAATATTTCTATTTCAAGCAAGATATTTATTTATGATAAATATGTTTTATTGCTAAAAAATAAATATATACTTATTGTCACAGAAAGAATATATAAATTGCTGTCACTATATTTAAGATAAATATTGCTATTGTTGTAATCCATTTAATCCATGTTATATTTTATTTAATTATAATAGTATATTGTACAATAAGCATGGAATGATACTTATTTCCTACGAGTACGAAAGTTAGTAGCATGAGCCGAAGGCGAGTGCTGCAAATCACAAGAGTATGAAATGGACATTCCATGCGAGTTGTACACTATACTTTTTCTACGAGCATAATATTATTTCCAAATTAATTCATATTTTAATAATAAATTTGTCCAGCTCTCATCATTCCAATATTTGACAATTCTAAATAAGTATCCTAGCAATGGCACCTGTACTGAAATGAACTGAACTGTATTGAAATACTCACAAAACAAATTCATTTCACACGATGCTTGCAATGTACTTCATTTCCCTAGCAACAATAAACACAATGAGTAGTCGTAGAAAAATATATTTATTGTTTCTGCAACTGTTTTTGTCAAAAACAATGATACAAATTTCAATTTGATGAGACAAATTATGGGGTTGTCAAGTTCTTAGTTCTAAAAAAAAATTTTAACAATTGTACAGAGTTTTAATTAATCATATATCAAGTGTGCTATTTAAACTTCACCCCTGTGGTCTGTGGTTTTTCCCCACACTAACATTTTGGTAAGAAGTGATTTGACGGCTGGTAACCACACATCACGCAAAAAAAATATCAATTACCAAGATCTGCGAAAGCAGACTCCCTCATTGAATATTAAATTTAAATTTTTTATTGAAAAAAGTAAACGTGAATTAATGTTATATACGAGCATGAAAATGAGAGTTCACAACAATTTTTTGTATATTTACAATATTTATCTAAAAAAAAAATAATTTCGCTTTCACTTGATTTGTATTAATAATAAAGAGCTGTATAAATAAAAATATTAGGTTTTATATTTTAATTTATGTAGGCGAGTTTCTTTATCTGACAAGCATTCAAAAGAAAGTTAAACACTTTTTTACATGTTAAACGCAATTTCTTAAAAGAAAATTAAATTAAATATTTTCACTTGTCACTTTTTTCATTTACAAGTCCCGCGGACAATAAAACAAAAGCTATAAAACAGGAGCGTGAGAAACTCATTCTGCCGGAGTCGGACGTGAATATAAGAAATGCGCGCGATTAAAATTGTAACAGATTACTGCGACGTCGCCTGAAATTGCTTGGGGATTCCCTCATCTTGCGCCTGACGCTATCTTGGCACGAAATTTGATTTCATTAAATATTTAAGCAACGCTGACACATCGCCTGTGAGGATTTTTAAATCATTGTCACGGCCGAAACACGGAGACACGAAACAGGCGGTAAATTGTTCAGTAAAATAAATACCGGAAGGGAGTGACAGGAAACGGAAATTTAATCGATGTTTACCGATTGTAATGAGTTTTGTTTGGGAAATTAATGAGCGGTGAAAAATTGACCTTTAAACACATCAGGCTTTTTATGTGTGTTTGGAAAGTGACCCTGAATTTGAATAGCCTCGTTCAGCAGAAAATCGAGGAAATTTCTCAAGGGATGCCATTATCACTCCACTGTAACGAAATATAAATGCTCAACTTGTGTTCATGGAGCATTATGAAGAGATCGTATTGTTTATGGAACATTTAGATTAATAAACAATATTGCAAGAAAATTTAATTTCGCCCGGTGTTTACTGTGTTACTTTGTTACAATGTTAATATTTTCATTAGGCGATAGTGTAAATACAAAAAATCTGTTGTGGACACCACAATATCTCCCGCCATATATTTCTTATCAAATGATGCAGGAACACGAACCACCACTATAAAAAAGCGCTCATCCCTTAAAAAAAAATTGTTTTCACTTATGACACATGTCAAAAATGGGCATTTTTCATTCGTTGTTTTGTTATTTAAAAAGCACAGATTAATAGATTAAAACGAAAATGTCAAAACATAATTTTCTGTAACGTGTTGTAATTCGTAAATGGAGACAGGAAAAGAAAAATGTTTCAAACACTAATTGTAGATAATAATATTTGAAATATTATTCTAATAACAAAAATTGTCATTTAACCATAATTTATTGAGATATTTCAAAATAACTTGATAGGGCTTCAAGTAAACTACCAGTGCCAGTTATTTGATTATCACCAACAACTAATCAGCTCTTCTAAAGGGGATACAATTGATATAATACAAAATATAAAAATTTCAGTTTAGTAGTTTTTAGGAAACCGTAACTCCAGAGATCCACACAGACTGACAGACAAACAGACAGACAGACATACAGACAGACAAAGACAAACAGACAGACACACACAGACACCATCGTGAAACTATTAAAATCGTTTTTTAGGGACACCAGAATATGTTCATCCACTGAAAACTTACTACTGAATTTTTATTATGATTCCTATACCTCCCTTATTTATTTAAATTTCAATCGCATTTTCTTCAATATTTTTATGTAAGAATATGAAACTAATACATGGTTGAATTCCGAAAAAATACTCTATTGAGTAGGCACATTATTTGAGCACTTTCTCTCACGACGGGAGAGAAAGTACGCAAATCTACCGTATATATGAAATTGGCTGTTTCTGTCATTATTCTGTTATCATAGAAACCGCGTTACTCTCCCGGTCGTGAAAAAATATAATAAATTAAATTCAATTTTTTTTTATGAATCTGGTAAGCGGACAAACTGCATTTTAGTCTTATGCTGCTTAATGAGTGGATGATAGTGAATTTATGTGCACACATAAACCATACTCTTCAGTGGGATTCGAACCCACGACCTCGGGCGTGCTAGGCCAGTAACATAGCCACTACACCACCGAGATCTGAAAAATTCAAATTTAAAGTGATATTTAGTGAATTTTCCAGCCTCAAACAAATTCACTATAAATCAAGACATGTTACACACAGTTCACTTATCTAACACGCAAAAAGAACATTAAAAATACAAATAAACAAGCGCTTGACACATTTCTCGGCGTAGCGTTCTCCATATTCCATAACCCGATTAAATATTCAACGCCTTGAACGCTGCAGTAGACCGCATCTTTCCATCCATATTACATCTGCACAGACATACAACATGTTGCACATAACATCACTACGTGTCACGCTACATACGTGCAGCATCAACCACGGCACGTTACGTTACGTGCACGTCCACCGCCGAGCAATAATCGTAATTCTGCCACGAGTGACACCTCGTTGCATCTGCGGACTCGTGCGATTTATTACGCTGGCGAATTCGACGTGATTCGTGGTATTTGCGTACTGCGATTTGTGAAATGTTTAGATTTGTGACAGCTGTCATATGTCACAGGATGATTGTGATGGATTTATTGTTTGGTTGTGTTTTATTGCTAGTTGTAATGTTTAAGTTTTTATGCGATTTCTACGAAGCTCATGGGAAATTCATTTGAAATGAATTGCAAATGTTTTATGAGTGTATGGACTCTCCCATCGTATTTCAAATTTATGTAGTCCTAAAAACCTGAACATATAAAAACATGAAATACGTCTTTAAATTACTTTAATCTCCAGAAAAAATCTGATGTGGGCGCCACACTACTTTCTTACAAATATAAAACCAACTGAACACGTATGACTTGTTCCTTGCATATAACTTTATTTTGATAATTACTATAGATGATAGATCTGTTCAATTTTTTCTTCTCGTAACTATAATTTTATTTATTCTTTAAAACTTACTAACTGATAATACAAATATTGCTTTCATAATATTTCAAACGACACATATTTTTGACACTTCACAATTATTAGACACGTTTGACACATAGATGTTAATAGTTATTTATGTATTAAGTGACACATAGATGTTAATAGTTATTTATGTATTAAGTGAATAAAGACATATTTTAACCACAAGTGGAATGTTTAGCTCACGAGGCGTTATCCGAGTGATCTAACTTTCGCGAGTGGTTAATTTGTCTTTATTCACGTGATGCATGCAATATTTTTTCCAACACTTTCCTTTGATATGCTTTTTGAATGAAATTAAAATGACATTTAACTAAAAATTTGACATATTTATGTTCCATCTTACTTTGTTACCAACGCTTACTTGTATACCTTATAATTGTTATGTAATTTTGCTTAAAATATAGAAAATATACACATCTACATTTTGTCATTACTATAGCAACGTATTACTTTATCCACTAGTGGATAAAGTAATACTTTATCCATCCTTACAATTAAAGTATTTGTTTAGCATAGAGAATTCAGTAGATAAAATACCATTTTACAAGTTTTAGTATTTGTTCCCATTCTAACAAAGATTATTAAATATATAATTTAGTTTTTCTCAAAATTAGAAGCAGGTACAAGAAAAGTGCAAATATCATTTTATATTCCAAATATTTTTCATTTGAAACGTTTTTCACAGACTTGTTATTTTATTTCTAAATTTTAAATGTGTCCGTGACTACTAAAAAAGTCAGTCAATAATCATTAAACCTATGCCAAATTTCATCTGTCAAACTCAAACAATACCTACGACTGTTTGTATGTTTTGTTTACCATGGCACTCTGAAAACAGCTAAAAATTATAAATTTTATTTTACGTCTATCTCATGACAGCAATAAATTTAGGCCCATTTGGTGCAGTTTTTGTTGCAAAACATTTTTTATAGTTTGTTCTAAACTTCATAGGCAACAAACTACAGCAAAATACAAATTTTAACATTGTATATACCTCATAAAAAAAGTAGCCACCAGGTATATAAAATCTGAATCCTACTCCTGACATACAAAATTTAAATTGAATAACTTCAGTATGAACCAGAAAGGTAAATCGTAAATTTCATATTTAAATTTCTAAATCCAAATTTGTAAATTAAATCGAAGCCATTTTTTACACTTGACATATGTTTATCATATAGAATAAATGTTTCAGTTATTTGTTTGTTCTCATAGCAACCACGATTATTCAAAAATAAATAAATATAGGTACAGACGACATGAGAATCAAACTCGATAGAATTCTAATAAGCAATAACTATTATAAAAACAACTGACGATCATCCATAAGTAATTTTTGTTATTATAATGAGATTTAACACCAAATTCGGCAGGATTCAATTAACTATTGTAAAAAAATAATAATTGACGAATGTTCAAAATTAGTTTTTGGCATTTTTAACACTCCTCTCTGAGACGTTTAATTTAATACTCAGTAAGGTTTAATCAATGTTTAGTCATTTATCGAATTAAATTATTTGAAACTTTTTTTTTTCTCTACTATCTCCATATCCGAAATAAATTGAATTTATTGTTTTGGGTGTCAACTGTCAAGTAAACTTCCTCTTTTGGGTTTGTAATTATCATCAAAATTACCTCAGTACGTCGCAATATCATAAATCTTATAATTATGAAGTTTTGTTCGTGAGTTATATTGAATATACGATACGGATACATATCCATCCATCCATACAGACGTCATTGAGAAAATGATTAAAATGGAATTATTGTACTTCAAAACATTTATTTCCGTGTAAATTTCGTCATCGTTTTGTTCTGATTTCTATACTTTCTTAAACTACAAAGAAGTAAGTAAATATTGGGAGATCATCGTGTTTTTCTTAGAACAGATTTCTGGATTGTGAATATTATATCGTCCACTATTTTTATCAAGTATGAAGGATTTACATTTTACTGAAAATGATGTAGCTGTTTGTTTATTGGTGCTCTGGTTTTGCGGTAACCCTCTTGTGAAAGTTGTTTAGAGGGTATAATGCTCAATGGGTGCTTTATTAATTATTGGAACTTGACTAAAATTAAACCTTTGGAGTAGAAAATTATGTTCACTATTGTGCAATTTCGGTTGCTAAGGCTATTAAAACACAATTCCACTTAAAACTGATTTGGTGCGTGGAACTGTGCAAGACTTCATAGTAGGTCAACATCGAACATCGTCGTTGTATTCAATAACAG